>OVAN01003995.1:0-27164 GCA_900406275.1 Anastatica hierochuntica
AACACATACTAAATGATGCTAAATATGCGTTAAATTATGAACACATCACAAGGTGGCCAGTCGTCGCCCAAAGGTGTGCTACCATCGACCCCTAGTAGCTCACCTTGGGCAGCAAAGCTACTAAGAGAGGCAGCTGTCGACCCAAGGTGCCTCACTGTTGACCTAGGGGTCGAAAACTGGTCACCTTAGCAGCTTCTTCTTCTTCTTCTTGTTCTTTCAATTGCCGTCAGAATGACGTATTATTTGCATATACTCTCTTCTCCACTTGCCCTTGACTCTTGATTCTCTTTTTTTCTTCACCATTAAAGCATCAAGAATCCATCATCTCAAGCTCTCAAGTTGCTCTTCCAAAGGTTGTACCTACAAATGCAAAAAAATGCAATGCAAATACGAAAATTCTAAACTAGACTCAACTTATAAACAAGATGCATTCTAACACTTAAATGCATTATATACAACCTAGAAGCTATCAAAATGCTAAAGAAATGAGCTTTAAAATGCATGAAAACCTATGCACATCAAAACCCTCCAACACCTACAACCTAACCAACATAAACCATATATGTCCTAAATGCGTTTACTACAAAGTAATGTTTAAATTTATCTTCATGATATATCTTACACACGAATAAGCTTGCTTTAAAAAGGGTAGATGCTCGACTCCCCTCAGAACTCCACTTTCTAGAAAACTAAATGTTTGCTTTCTTTAAACAATGTGTATATTACAAAAAGTCAATAGACCAACATCACCATTTAGTTACAAAAGACTTCCCTAATTTTAATTCTTATAGCAAATATTAACATACACAATCAACACAATTCCTTAATTAAAGAAAAAC
This sequence comes from Anastatica hierochuntica, assembly GCA_900406275.1. Classification (NCBI taxonomy): domain Eukaryota; kingdom Viridiplantae; phylum Streptophyta; class Magnoliopsida; order Brassicales; family Brassicaceae; genus Anastatica; species Anastatica hierochuntica. Next base: position 840 of record OVAN01003995.1, read on the forward strand.
CAGACCAAACAAATAGTGCAGAGAATCCAAACTCACGAGACCAACAACAGCAAAAACTCACAAAAAATTGCAAAAGAACAAACCTCAAACAGACAATGTCAAAAGGATAAAAAACAACTTCCTTCAGATGTTTCCATAGACACACATAGGACTTTCTAGAGCTATAATACTAATATTCCATATCAAGAGCAAAGCGGGGTGAACAATAATACCTTATAATTTTCTCATGTTCACCATGTTCATCAAACATGTTCAATTCGGATGGTGGCTAGAAAATATACTAGACTTTTACGCGTGACATCTAAAACCAAAAAACAGAGGGGATTGACTCTTGTCAAAGATGGAGTACGTACCTCTTTTATTGTTACGCTTAATCGAGAACCCTTAAGACTTAATAAGTAGCATAATTATGTAGATATAGACCCACAAAAAATAATTGTTTTTTGAGCTTAATCAAGAAGTCCATTAGGCTTAAATAATTGGCACTAAATCACGATGCGCAATTGAGACACATAATAAATAATTAAAAGAAAATATTTAGCAACCATCAAATAGCATATTTGATACTAAATATAACTATTAAAATCACGTGATTTTCTATACTTAATGTCGTTCGTCACAATTATATAATTCAAAAAGAAAACAAAACCCTTTTAAACTCAATTGTCAAATAAAGAAACACAATACATTTAAGTTAAACCTAAATCATGAACAACCACCACAACACAATCACCTCACACCTTCTTTGACCTGATCCTATCGCCAAGGATAACCGCCACAACAAATTTTCCACACCAACCAGCCAGTACCCAAAGTCGTACTCCATAAGAAATAGACAACAATAGTGGTCGTAAGAGGAAACGCACACCTGCACCTCCGTTGACTATGCTAGGTATTGAAAGCTCCATCTGTAGACTATGTCAAACAAAAACTCGAGATTAGATAAGCCTTCACCCTAAAACTTGTAGATTAGTTTGCATTCATAGCTGTTGTTACATAGCTTCATACCATTTGTAGTTCACGCGTTACACTCGATATATGTATCACGTTCGTGTATCACAGAATAAACAACTTACCCTACTAAATATGTTTTAAAAATTTGGAAAAACGTAAAACCATGGCGAATAGGAATAAATTGCAACGACCAAAACAAATGCTTCACACACTATCTTTTTTATTCTTAAGTTTATAAAACAGAGATGATATTCTATCATAAACGATGCGAGCTAAAATGCCTTAATAGCTTTTTAGCTCTAGGTGTAAAGCAAGTACGTAAAAATGATTACAATGGATGAATGATAATTTTCATATTTTTTAAAATAAAAACAAAGGATTATAAAAAAAACCAAACAAGACTACTTTTAGTTTTAGGCTTCTAAAATATCAGAAACGAAATAAATGTAAACACTAACTATACACGATCTCTTCTACTAAAGATTGTCTACGAGTGCAAGTTTAATGGCATATAAGAATACAAATCTTATCATAAAATCGTCCCCTTTTTTGAAAAAGATCAAGGGTATATATTTTGCTCACCTAACTGATAAAATTTTTTTTATAATTAGTATGTGACGTCCACTAAATGTGTCGGTAGGGGAAAATTTGCATTTTTAAAATGAAGAATGCGAAGTTTAAAGTTAGTTAACTTGGTAAGTGAAAGTATAAACCAATTTAGTAAGATTTAATTCTATTTATAAGATACCAAAACTATTACGGCACCATGTTCCTCATGCTCAAAAAGCAAAAAAACTAATATATTATTATTAGAATATAAAAGAAGCATACACAGACTGATCGCAAAGTATGAGCAAAACAACCCAATCTATCTACGTCATTTATGTATATTTACCCAAAGGGACAAAAAAATAAGGAAGACGACTCTCAATGATTTTTGAATAAGTGGCACAATACAATATTGCTAACTATATACGAAAAAGTATTTAAATAATTAAGTACGAAAAATATTTACATAAATATAATACGAAAAAATATTTATTAATTATAACTATATACAAAAAAAAATATTTACATAACTAAATCAAACTAGATAATGGTTAATTTTTACTAACAATTCTCAAAATATATGAAAAAGACAAAAAAGAAAATTTTAGATAAACCCTCCTCAAACATTCCATGAGATTACAAATATTTTCAATCCTCACAGATTTGCTAATTATTGTGATTTTACATGTTTTTACTCCAGCTTAAATCGAGAAATGGTATTTTCTAAAGTATTTTGGTCCTTTAGGAGTCTTTGTTCTTCTTTATTGTTTACACTTGTTACAAATTCAAATCAAGGAAAAGAACGCGATATGACGGAAATTAGAGCTTAAAGTACATTGTGGACAATTATTGCTGAGAAGCTGGACTTCCATGGATATTTTTTGGACAGGGTGGAAAGGATCGAACGATCCATGCTCCACGGATAGATCGATCCAGGGCATATCACAATTCTTAGTTTTCCAAATTAGATCTGAATCGAAGAAAACCCATTTTTAGACCCGAATACTTGTAAAAATACTTATAGACTCGTAAATTAGTTTTCATTATGGTGTTTTTGAGTTTCTATGCAACTTGAGAGAGCTTTGATTGTTAAGGGAGATGAATATATTTTGTACTTTGATTGGAGAACACTTTTTGAACCTTTTTTCTTTATTTCAATACAATATGTCTTTCTCAAATTCATCTTGTGTTGTTTTGATTATGTGTGAGTAGTTCCCTTGTTGTGATTATTGTTCTCATTAGCGGATTTCATGAATTATTGATTTATGATTGTATGATTAGGGATTATCAATTAGATCTTCACATAGAATTGAACTTAATGCTGAAAATAGTTTGATCACCTAGTTTTTGTTCTTAGGACATGTAATGCACCAAACGTGTTTATTTAAATGCATGAATAAAATCTTAGATGAGCAAATTAGCGTAAACCAATGGAACTTGATGTTTAAGTGATTTGTGAACATATTCAACCTGATAGACTCCATGTTTAGGATTCAGAACTCAACCAAACTTGATGTTTAGGGTTTTATAACATAGGGAGTTAGCACTACGAAAGTAAGTTAATTCTACATTAGCTATTTCCTAATTGACAATTCGAATTAGCAGTGAAATGATTTCCTGAGAGCACTATGTGCCCAACGCCTTCTCTGGTTGATTTACAAACCTTGAATTTGTTTCTCTACTTTGATTGCTCACTTTGTTTTCTTGCTTTAAATTAAGTTTCATCACAACAACCTTCTCTCTTTGTCTTAGCCCATTTTTGATCTTATTTATTTACGTATAACCATTGGTCCTTGTGGATTCGATCCTGAACCACTACATTATACTTTACTGTGCGTTTGCAAAAGATTAATCAGGTGAAAACTCGAGCTATAACTCGCAAACTGGTGAAAGACAATGATTATTACCTATGCATGCGTACTACCATTGTAAGTTTGCTTATACCCATCTCTATAAAAAATCAAAACTAAAGAAAAGTATAATGTATTATTAAACCATATATAGGTGGTTGTGATGCATCAATATGTACCACTCCATACAACTTCGATAGAGAAACTAAATTAGAGATCGAAAATGGTCACACAATTATAAGTTTATTAAAAGTACTCACTGACAAAGCTCGCTCTCAAAGTAAGAAAAAACTTAAAATGAAAATCTAACAATACGCCTTACAAACACATGGAAGGCTCGCCATACCACAACCAAAAATAGAAAGAGAGGTGCATACTCCCCAACCGTCCCACAACCATTTTACGCTACGTATTAATGTACTAAACGTCTTGGAGAAACTTATATCCTATTATATTTGTTTGCATGAACCTCTTGAAGAAGATTTACAAATAATTCATCTCCAAATACAGTATTGTACGACTCTAAGTTTTACTTTGAAACCGATTCTTCAATACTGAAAGGATTCATGTTTTAAACTATATAAAACCTAAGAATCCAACATATTTTTTTCCCATATACTAAAAAAGCGTAATTCACATCTCATGTAACCAAATATTTATTATCATAATTTTAAAATGTATTTTCCTACGACATTACAAAAACTTTTCAACTTTAATAATGATGTAAGCTTCTATTCTTAAATGCATATCTTGTCTAATCTTAATCCATAATTAAGGGGGGTGTATTCAAATGAGTATTTGATGTGATTTGTACTAAAATTTGAAATCCCCAGTTATTGACACAAGAATTTTAAAAAGTCTTATAAAATTCACTGTTATTGAAATGATGATTTTAATATATATATTCAAATCCTTTTTTATTGGAAATATTTTAAGTAATGAATTTTAAGTGATTTAAAGTGTTTTAGTCGAATTTCCTTATTAAAAATACAAAGACTCAAATCAGATGATTTTAAGTGGAATTGAACAGAATTTCTAAAATATCACAACTACTTCCCTAATTCATCAAAATCTTCTAAAAACTCATTAGCAATCAAATCTCATCAAATACTCATTTCAATACATCTCCCTAAGTCTATAACATCTAAGGGGGATGTATTGAATTGTGTATTTGATGAGATTTGATTTTTAATGAGTTTTTAGAAGATGTTGATGAATTAGGGAAGTAATTGTGATTTTGTAGAAATTCTCTGCAATTCTACTTAAAACCATGTGATTTAATGTGACTTGAATATTTTGTATTTTTAACAAGGAAATTTCACTAAAGCACCTTAAATCACTTAAATTCTATTACTTAAAATATTTTCAATAACAGTGGATTTGAAGATACATTTTAAAATTACTATTTCAATAACAACGAATTTTATAAGATTTTTTAAATTCTTGTTTCAATAACATGAGATTTCAGATTTTAACACAAATCACTCAAAATCACAGTTTGATTACACCCCTAAAATAAACAATAACAAATTCATATTTACACTTTCAACCATTGTAGGTGGATGTGATCGCTGCTACGATATAGGTAATGTCAAAAGCTTAAACAACAATTAAAAACTACAAATATAATAATAGTCATAAGCAATGATTGCTTCACTTTTACTGCTCAACAAAAAAATGCCTGAAGCATGAGACGAGCAATAACAATGTCCAAACGAGCATCAAAATGGTCTAAAAGTAAATTTATACCTCACATTCTTAACCTCCCTAAATTATTTAGCCTAAACATACAATAACTGACTAAGTCAAAGTCACTCTTCAAGCCACAAGAGAGGCATCAACAAGCCAACAACAACTCTCCAAAGTAGAGAAGAAACGAATAAAAAGTACAACTACTACTCATGCATAGTTTGGGTTAAAAATTTAAAGCGCTACTAACACAAACGAAATGTAACATTGACCATGAAGTTAAACAGAAAAATGGCAAAGGAAAATTCAATCATCCAATGCACCTACTGCAATGCATATGTCTTGTATTTTGAAAAACATGCGAAGATAGTAAAACTTGGATGCCCCTATTTATAATATGTTGCCAACAAGGAAGTGTTAAGCTCCCCCTCCCCTCAAAGAACCACCAACTTATCTGGAAGAGTTTATCTTAACAAATCCATCATTCCGAGTTGTTCAGCGTATCTACAATTCTTTGCTAGCCATGACATCCACCAGAGGGAGAATAGACCACTCTGTCTCAACAGGAAATGGACCCCCATGCTTTAGGTTACATGGGTAGAATTATCGTCGCATTAGATCGTTACTACCAATTTATGGCTAACCAGCAAAGTTTCCACATATGTATATTGTAGACACAGAGAACAAGGTATGCAATTGCCTAAAGACGATGTCAAAGAAGACATCCATAGGAGAATTACAAGAAAAAATATATGAAGGGCTAATAAAGATGCTAGACGAATACAATTATCTATGTAAATTCTTTCGCAAAGCAAAAGATCGATTTGAGACCAACGACATTGAAGATCTTACGATTATAATTGTTGGGAAGAATACCAAGGACATATGATATACCGAAGGTCGGGGAAGTAGATGGACTAATTGTGTGTGATATATCTTTTGTTATTGGTTACAAAGATGTTGTTGTGGAGCCCCAATCCACTAACTTGCTACAAATCAGAGATGACCATCCACTATTCATGAGCTTTAATACCCGCTATTATTCCTATATGGAGAGTTTGGATTTCACACGGAAATCCTCCATGCCATCACTTAAGCAAGAGAAAGAAACAAGACCTTCATTAGTATCTGCGACTTTAACGCCAACCAAATCCAAACGCGCCTAACCGAAAGTATGCCAAATATTAAGGCCATATGTTTTTTTCACCAATATGTTGTCGATCCAAACACAACAATAGAGCAAGAAAGGCTACAGGTGGGCTAAAAACAATTAAGACCCGTTAAGAACAAATCTCAATAACAATGTCTTCAACACAGTGAGTAAAGGCGACAATGAAGCAAACAAGCATGGGTGCATAATAATTCTACCATCTTATTTCACCAGGGGATCGAGTTACATGATCGAAAAATACCACAACGCAATGGCTATATATTGGGCATATGGAAATCCAACTTTGTTCATCACTATGACGACAAACCCTAATTGGAGTTAAATAAAGGACCACCTAGCAACATATGGGGGGGAGTCAGAAAGAAATGAACGCCCAAAAATAGAGAGTTGCATATTCAAAATAAAATTCGACGAACAACTTAATGATCTAGAACGTGAAACATTCTTCAACCCACTCGTTGCCGGTAAGCGATTAAACATTCCCATTATTGTTTCCATGGCTTTAAAGAACTAACAAAAGTAATTCACTTTTCCAGCTCTGCACACAATTGACTTACAAAAATGTTGTCTACATGATGTCCATATACAGACCTGGCTCGATAAAGCCCCAAAAAATCACACAGCTAAGCAGATCAACCAAATTGTCTCCGTTGAGATGCGTAACAAGGAAGAATACCCACAAGGCTTCGACCTTGTGCAGAAACGCATGATGCATTGACCAAGTGGGATACATAGGCCAAACTCCCCTTGCATGGAGAAGAAAGTATGCACAAAGAAATATCCACGCCAATTTACTGTGGAAACAACCATCGAAAAAAATTGCTACATTATATACCACTGTAGTCTCGACCAACACAACATTGCTATAAAAGGAGAGATAAAGTTGGACAACCACTTTGTTATTTCCCATAATCTTGAGCTCCTCAAGAAATACCAGGCTCATACTAAAGTCAAATGGTGTAACACGACAAACATAATCAAGTACCTCTTCAAGTATATAACAAAAGGGGTAAACAAGGCCCCAATTTTGGTAGAGAAAGGTAAAACCCAATCTAAGACAACATAAGAGAAAACTAATGTAGTGCAACACCGAGATGAAATACAAGAAAATTTTGATTGTCGTTACTTATTTGCATTTGAGGCAATATGGCGAATCCTTGCTTTCCACTTCCATAAAAGAAAATTGTTTGTTCATAAGCTTATTACCATTTGCATGACGAACACTCAATCATGTACAAAGGCAAAAATTACCTTGCACAAGTCCTAAAGAAATTTCGTATTGACAAAATGATGTTCACTGCATGGATGGAGCTGAACAAACATGACCCTGAATCAAAAAGGTTGACAGAGATCGAGTTGCCCCTTTACTATGTATGGGATCAAGATGCCAAAATGTGGCATAAGCGTAAGCGTGGATATTTTATTGGAAGACTACTTAACATCCACCGAACTGCTGGGGAACTATACTATCTTCGAATTTTATTGAACGTTGTTTTAAGCCCCACGTGTTACGCTAATATCCTTACAGTGAATAGAGAGAAAAAGATAAATTTAAGGACACATGCATGGAAAAGGAATTATTGGATAATGACAAAGAATGGTTTCACGCAATGGACAGAGCAAACCATTGGGTAACCCTACACCAGATACACCATCTTTGTACTCATTCGTATACACTGTAAAGTCGTAGAACCTAGAAACCATGGGAGCATTGTTGGAAAATGTTATCCGAAGACATTCTACACAGAAAACGTAAGACTTTTGGGTTCAAATAGCTAGAGTTGGATAAAGAAGATTTAAGAGAATATGCTTTGCTAGAAGTGGAGAAGCTATTGCTATTACCTGACATGTCGCTATCGGAATTCACTAAGATGCCTACACCGAGACTGAACATCTTGAAAGGCCTACAAAACAGTTTCTAGGCACTTGAGTTATAGTACAACACGTGCAGGGAAAAAGACCCACGAGAGATTATTCAGCACCCTCAACAATGAGTAGAAAAATGCATATGAAGTTTTTATAGACTCTGTCACCAGCAAGTTGGGAAAGCTCTTCTTCCTTTACCGGACTGGTGGAACTGGAAAAATATATGTCTAACCCACAATCATTTCAAAGTGACGATCAACCGACATAGTCGTGCTTCCTCTAGCTTCTTCAGGTATAACAACCTTACTCCTCCCATGAGGCCTCACACATGGTTTAAAATACCACTCAATCTCACTGAAGACTCTATGTGCGAATAAAAAGAGGAACAATGCTATCAAAACGGTTGTCAAAGACAGAACTCATTATTTAGAACGATGGCCCTATGGCACACAAACATACCTTCGAGGCCCTTGACAGAGCTCTCATTGACATACTCTCAAAATTAGACATATCAGCAACTAATAAACCATCCGAGGGTAAAACTGTCCTATTGGGAGGCTAATTCCGCCAAATTTTACTGGTAATACCACAGGGAACAATAACTGATACAATACTGACATCTATTAGCCAATCATATTTGTTGGGTTAGTGTGATCTACTAATAATAGAGAAAAATATGAGGCTTCATCAATCAGAAACCTGATTCGCATCATGGTTACATAGAGTTAGAGACGGTACAGCCGCAATAGGCGATACATCAACTACAATGAACGATCGAGTCAGGGAAATGATATATGTTCCGCGAAACTTTTTCATGGACAATAGTGGGAACCCATTTGGAAAAATAGTGGCTCCATCACTCTCTTTAGGCAGCTCCTCAGAAGTCAAAACCTAAAAAGGCATGGAGCATGCTATATTGACTCTAACAAATGAAACAATTGACGATATCTATGACTACATGCTCATGTAGATAGGCAGGGAACTAAAAGAATATCTAAGCGATGATAAGTACGAGAAATCTGAAACAGCTGGTTCAGATTATGGTGTAATGTACCCTACAGAGTATTTGAACTAGCTAGAGTTCCCCGGACTCCCAAAACATAAGCTGAAGCTCAAAATATGTGTTCTAATTATGCTCCAAAGGAACATCAACCAAAGAGAAGGACTATCTAACAGAACAAAGATAATTATCACACAACTGGACAAGAGGGTAATTGAGGGGCAAATAATCACCGGAATAAATGTCGACCAAATGGTCCTAATACCAAGGATTATTCTTTGACTTCCCAAAGCAAATCACCCATTCGCACTAATTCGATGCCAATTCCAAATAAGTGTTCACTACGTGATGACTATAAACAAAAGGAAGGGAAGAGTTTAAAGAAAGTTCAGGCCAGTTTTCAGTGATTGACAACTATATATTGCTCTTTCAAGAGTAACAACACCACAATGTCTATGCATCTTACAAGGAGACAAAGAACCAGAAGAGAGCATCAATAAAAAAAACTTATTACGAACTACCGAGAAGATTAGGTAAATAATACTACATAGATTAATATAAACTCATAAACAAAGAGTCAATGATTTGCTCCACATTCTAGATAACATATAAAAAAGCGAGCGGGGAAGCACTTAACAACGCCAGATAATAATAATCAAATCGGAAGGGTGAGAGGGGGGGAAGCACCCGATACCTTAATGATATATATCTCCGACTAAAGATTATTTTTTGCCACATGTAGCTTACAAAGTCCAAAACTACACTGAAAGCAAGAATCAAAGCCTCTACTGCCAAAAAAAGTAAAGACTTCTTTAAAACAATAACACGGAGAAGAGAATATCCACACTCTAAAATAAAACAAAAACCAATTTACATTCATTTGTATCACTCTTTTTTTAAAGTCTTCTTAAATATATTTTCTTATGCTAGGAATTCGCATCATTTTATAATGGTTGCGCCACTTTAACTATGTTTTATTATCCCAAAACCTCATCACTAATAATTCAAACCAACAGAAAACATACATAATGAAAACAAGTGGTAAAAACTCTCATATGCATGTAACACATAGCCAAATCTCCCTCTCCCCAACTTAATCAAAAAGTCAACTTAAAGAAAACCTAAAAACACAACAATATAATACTAACCGCTCCAAAAACAAAAACACACGTCCGCGCGTAGCGCAGAAACGATCCTAGTACTAATAAAAATAGACTATCCTTAGCTTCCTAGAGTGTCTACCTTAATAAATTTTACTATCTCCTCAAAGTGACACATCAGTTCTTTTATTTCCTACGATGAAAGAGTCGGCTGTAATCTGTATGCGTCACGTGGCATCTAAGTTTGAAGTAAAACTCAATAGTTTCTCACATGCATTTCTATCTTCTCTTATACGAAGCGTCTGTTACATCTTCATACGCCACAACTTTCCTTCATGCATCTATTAAAAAAAAGAAATAAAGATGGTGATATAAATCATCACCTCACCATCTATATGTGCCATTTACTTCTCATTCAGCCACATATAAGATATTTTACGTCTCCGATTTGTATGACTTTCGAGCAAGCTGAAAAGGTTTCGCAACATCGACACCGAATCAGACAACCAACAAAAGAAATCTTATGAAAATGCAAAGTAGAGCCCGAATATATGAAGCCAAACCGAAAAGAGCTCCTCCAAATATCTTAAATTCCAGTTAAAGTCAAGATTTTGTTTTTTTTTTCTTTAAGTTATAAAAATATTTTATTTATTTGTCAAAATGCCTCTTAATCTACTATTTACTTTGAGTATTTTGTTTCTCCTCGATTATGTTGTTTCATGTTTCCAAATTTCTTAGAATATTTCAACAAGACTCTTTCGTTGATAGAAACGCCTAATTTCCGGAGTTTACGAAAGACTTAGAAACGTGTAGGTGAATCATTTACCGTGGATTTAGACACTTATGTGTGTCTACATGTTTTAAAGACTATGATAATGATTCATCCATTGACTAACTTCTTTGTTGGGATGTTAACTCTAAGTTTTCGTTTTGAATATTCTACTATTATGGCATGCGCAATTAAGATCTCAATAGTATTTCAAATTCCAACTGATCGATGTTATATTCCCTCTTAACTTCATGTCATTGTCTTTCTTAAAACTTTTCCTTTCATTGCTTCTAGAAAAGAATGTGCGGCTGATGAGAGACAAGAGATCCAAATAACCATATGAGTTGGTATTTCTCGCACTTTTTTTTGTCATATAATTGTGTTACCATTTAACAAATTTAAATTAAGATTTGTATAATATTTCATGAGGAACATTCAGTTCAAAGTTCATACTTGAACACTTACTGTTTTAAAACTATGCATGACATGAACATGCATGAAGACTTAAAGTTCATACTAAGCCGAGCAAGACGAATTAAATATTTGTTAAGGGGTTAGCCTGGGAGTTGCCAAAAAGGGAGATGTAGGAACAAGACTAACTCTTATCAACAATACAACTCGAATGGTAACGTAGGTTGAATGATGTTTGTTTTGTTAAAAACAATTCTTGCGTTCAACGTTTCTTTGCTTTGGTGTAGCAAAAGGAAACCTTGCATCAAGGACGACATAGTCAGCAGTGGTTGACCTATATACCAAGGTTAACTTTGCCTCTTACAATTAAAAGGCAAAGGGAGCTAGAGAGAATTTGGCAGATTCTAGCTACTATCCAGAATGAATCGACAATTAGAAGTAACATTAGTGGATGTTGAACTAAGCTTGAATATCTTGAGCAACAAGTAATCATAAACCGAGTTATGGTTTGATGATTTAGGAGATACTAAACCGAGATATGGTTTAGTTAAAGGGATAATGATTAAAATTTTAGGAGTTATCTATTCTTTAGTCTATTCCTTGTTTAATTAGGAGAAGTGATTTAATATATATACTTAGTCGATCTTGTTGCTTACTTTTTTGAGAGGGTTTTTATGTTTTGAGCTTTGAGAGACATTGTTGAGAGTTTAAGGTTTTTGAGTCAGTTTTCATTTCAATAAGAAGAGTAATTTCTTAAGTCTTTGATTCTACAAACATATCAATCTTCTCACGTTCTATATTTGGTATCAGAGCCACATATACAACGAGATGGGCGATAAGACACTCGCTGTGTCGACAACATCTTCTTCCGAGATCAAAATAGCCGAGACTGGATCATCTTCTATCAATTGTCCTCTCTTAAATTCAACAAACTATACGGTATGGACAATTAAGATGAAACTTCTATAAAGATACCACAAAGTCTGGGACGTGATCGAAACAAGGAGTGATGACGAAGAAAAGAATGTCACAGCCATGGCCTTAATAGTACAATCGATCCTTGAAGCTCTTGTACTGCAGGTTGGAGAGTTAGACACAGCAAAAAAGGTTTAGGATGCAATAAAGTCAAGACACATGGGTGCTGAAAGGGTCAAAGAGACTCGACTGCAGACTTTGATGATCGAATTTGACAAGTTAAAGATGAAGGATAGTGAGACCATTGATCAGTTTGCTGGAAGAATCTCGGAGATATCATCAAAGTCTTCGGCCCTTGGGGAAATATTAGAAGAACAAAAACTTGTGAAGAAGTTTTTGAAAAGCCTCCCTCGTGCTAAGTACATCCACATTGTAGCCTCACTTGAACAGGTCTTAGACCTTAAAACCACAAGCTTTGAAGAAATAGTGGGTCTCTTAAAAACTTATGAGGAGATGATTAATGGAGACGAAGAAGACATGGCTGAGGACAATAGCAAACTGATGTTTGTCGAGCAACAAAGCATGCGAAACTATGATGGAGAAAACAGGGGCAGAGGAACCTTTGATGGTGGAGCTAGAGGCCGAGGAGGACGCTTCATTCCTAGAGGCAGAGGAAGAGGATGTTATGGTATGGCCCGAGATGCATCAAAAATTACATGCTACCGTTGTGATAAATTAGGCCATAATGCCTCGGACTGTCCAGACCGTCTTCTTAAACTTCAAGAAGCTCAAGAAATCAAAGAAGAAGATACGCATGAAGAAGATGAGTTAATGATGCTTGAGAGTGTGTATTTGAACGAAGAAAACGTCAAACCTAGCATGTTAGAAACAAATAAAGACTCAAGCAACATGTGGTACTTAGATAATGGTGCTAGTAACCACATGTCTAGTGATCGAATGTGTTTCTTCTATTTAGATGAGACCATTACAGGAAAGGTCAAGTTTGGAGATGACTCGCAAATTGATATCAAAGGCAAAGGTTCAATTCGTTTCACCTTCAAGGATGGAGTAAAGAAGGTGCTTTCTAATGTGTATTATATACCTGATCTCAAGAGTAATATCATTAGTTTAGGACAAGCCACAGAGGTTGGCTGTGAGGTACGTATGAAGAAAGATCAACTGACAGAGAAGGTAAGATACTTGTGAAGACTACTAGAGGAAGAAATCGACTCTATAAGGTGGAACTAGACGTTGAAAACATCAAGTGTCTTCAAGCAGAGATACACGATGAATCTATCAAGTGGCATGCACGTTTAGGGAATGTTTACTTCGAAAATCTGAAAGCAATGGTGAAGAATGAGTTGGTAATTGGATTGCCAAAGATAATCGTCGAGAAGAAGGTGTGTGAGTCGTGCTTACTTGGGAAGCAAGTAAGGAATTCATTTCCTCAAGAAACGACATTTAGAGCATCAAGAAACTTGGAGTTGATTCACGAAGACTTGTGTAGTCCTATCACGCGTTCAACCTCTGGTCAAAATCGTTACATCTTTGTGTTGATATACGATTATTCACGTTACATGTGGACCATACTATTGAAAGAGAAAAGTGAAGCTTTTGAGAAGTTCAAAAGATTGAAGAAGATCATAGAACAAGAAACAGGACTTCTCATAAGAATTCTTAGGACTGATAGAGGAGGAGAATTCTTATCTCTAGAGTTCCAGAACTTTTGCAGAGACAATGGTATTGAAAGACATTTAACAGCTCCCTATTCTCCACAACAAAATGGAGTAGTTGAGAGACGCAATCGTACACTATGAAAGATGACAAGGAGCTTGTTAAAGCATATGGAGTTGCCGAATTTTCTGTGGGGTGAAGCCGTCAGACACGCTACATATGTAATCAACAGGGTTGAACTAGAGTGTTAAAGGCACAAACACCGTATGAAGTATTTAAAGGGAGAAAACCAAGTATCTCACATCTCCGAGTCTTTGGTTGTGTCGGATTTATAAGGGTTGAGTCTCCTCACAAGAAGAAGCTTGATGATTGGTCGCGTGCATTGGTCCACTTGGGAACAAAACTAGGGAGCAATGCTTACCGTATGCTGGACCTAAATAATAGAAGAATTACGGTAAGTAGAGACGTTTTGTTTCTAGAGGACAAGAAATGATATTAAAGTTATCGTAAAGAAGGCCCAAGTAACGAAAGCGGATCGTTCAAGGTGACCTTTAGCAAATTTGGAAATCACGGTTTAGCAGAACCAGAAGAAAGAATGGAAACAGAGGATAATGGTCAAGATATGATCAAAACAGAGAAAGAGACACAAACAATGGGAGAGAAAATCGAAACTGTGGAGAGAAATACGAAAGCTGAAGCCATGGATGATGCACACAACGTCTCGAGTGGTGATGAACAAGAAAGTGAGCCACAAGTGTTAAGGAGATTGACAAGAAACAGAGCAAAACCAGAGTATTTCTCAGACTATATTCTGCTAGCTGAAACCGAACTTGAATTCCTCCTGATGGTGATAAATGATGAACCCTGGAGCTTTGACGAGACCAAGAAATTGAAATTTTGGGTTGATGCGTGTAAGGATGAGATATCTTCTATCGAAAGAAATCGAACATGGAACTTGGTTGAGTTACTTGTCGGGAAGAAGGCCATTGGATTAAAATGGGTATTTAAAATCAAGAGGAATCCAGATGGAAGTATTAACAAATACAAGGAAAGATTGGTGGCGAAAGGCTATGTACAAAGGCATGGTATAGACTATGATGAAGTATTTGCACCCGTGGCCATAATTGAGCTGATTCGACTTGTCTTAGCTATTGTAGCCTCATTTAGTTGGAAAGTGCATCATCTTGACGTTAAAACGGCATTTCTTCATGGTGAGCTTAAAGAAGAAGTATATGTTTCACAAACGGAAGGCTTTGAGATAAAAGGAAGAGAACATAAAGTGTATAAGTTTTCTAAAGCTCTTTACGGTCTTAAGCAAGCCCCAAGGACATGGAATGACAAGCTAAACAAGACACTTAATGAACTCAAGTTCGTAAGATGTGATAAGGAGTCTTTGATATATCAAAGAACAAGTGGGGAGCATTTACTTGTCATAGCAGTGTATGTGGATGATCTACTAGTAACAGGTTCTAGTTTGAATATGATTCGCGATTTTAAAGAAGGGATGGCAAACAAATTTGAGATGAGTGACTTGGGTAAATTATCCTATTACTTGGGAATCGAGGTGGTACAAAATGAGGAAGGAATCATGTTGAAACAAGAGAGATACACAATGAGAATCCTAAAGGAGCTCGGGCTCGAGGAATGTAACCCATCACATGTCTCTATGTACATGAATGTGAAGTTGTCGAAAGATAAAGAAGAAAAGGACATAGATGCGACGAGATACAGGAGGAGTGTTGGGTGTTTGAGGTACTTGTTGCACACTCGTCCTGATTTGTCTTTTAGTGTTGGCATGTTGAGTCGTTATATGCAGGAGTCAAAGACATCACATGAAGCTGCTCTAAAACATGTGCTAAGGTATCTTCAGGGAACTCTCTCTTATGGCTTGGTCTTTCCTCGTGCAGATAAGCTAGAATTAGTGGGGTATAGTGATAGCTCACATAATGTGGACTTTGATGATGGTAAGAGTACTACAGGTCACATATTCTACTTGAATGAATGTCCCATCACTTGGTGTTCACATAAACAAGATATTGTAGCCCTATCGTCTTATGAGGCAGAGTTTATGGCAGCTACAGAAGCTGCGAAACAAGCAATTTGGCTACAAGAACTGCTAGGAGAAATTGTTGGAAGAGCTAGAGAAAGAGTGACACTTAGAATCGACAATAGATATGCGATATTCTTAACCAGGAATCCAGTATTTCATGGTCGCAGCAAACATATTCACAGAAGGTATCATTTCATACGAGAGTGCGTACATAATGAACAAATAGAAGTTGAACACGTTCCAGGAGAGAAATAAAAGGCATATATTCTAACAAAAGCTCTAGGAAGAATTAAGTACAAAGAGATGAGGGATTTTATCGGAGTTCAAGACCTAAGAGAGACTATTTCAAGCTTAAGGGGGAGAATGTTGAACTAAGCTTGAATATCTTGAGCAACAAGTAATCATAAATCGAGTTATGGTTTGATGATTTAGGAGATGCTAAACCAAGATATGGTTTAGTTAAAGGAATAATGATTAAAGTTTTAGGAGTTATCTATTCTTTAGTCTATTACTTGTTTAATTAGGAGAAGTGATTTAATATATATACTTAGTCGATCTTGTTGCTTAGTTTTTTGAGAGGGTTTTTATGTTTTGAGATTGGAGAGACATTGTTGAGAGTTTAAGATTTTTGAGTCAGTTTTCCTTTCAATAAGAAGAGTAATTTCTTAAGTCTTTGATTCTACAAACATATCAATCTTCTCACGTTCTATAGTGGATTGGTCAAGAGTCTTATTATATTTCTTGTAAAATCTTGGAAGGAACTTTATGAATGCCACAGTGATGATCAAAGTAAAGGGACAATTCACTATTAATGTTATGGTAAGCGGCGCAAAGCCGATGTCTATCAATGTTGACCTCTAAGAGATATTTTAGCCTCTTTTTGGGAATATAACTGCAAGTGGAAGCAGTTTATGCAGTTTCTCCAAAACTTTGGACCTTCAAGTTGTAACTTCTTCACAAAAACCAAATACAAGTTTGAAAGAGAGTTCTTCAATTCGCTCAAAGTTAAGACAAAGAGGCACAATCTCATCTTGTAATATTTGAATAGCTCAAAACATCCTCACTAAGCTTTCCTTCAATCGGCACAATTTAAAGGAATTTTTGCTCCAGAAGCAAGAACCTCACACCCTTTTCATCAGGTAGATGAAACTCTTTCAGTATAAGCATGCTTTTGTCCCATTCTCCATCCTTGACTTGTTGCAGAAACTTCTTAGTGGTTTCATGATACATGGA
The DNA here is from genome assembly GCA_900406275.1 of Anastatica hierochuntica. Classification (NCBI taxonomy): domain Eukaryota; kingdom Viridiplantae; phylum Streptophyta; class Magnoliopsida; order Brassicales; family Brassicaceae; genus Anastatica; species Anastatica hierochuntica. The sequence goes on from OVAN01003995.1 coordinate 18,071, forward strand.
AAAATCAGACTCTTGCTCCAAAAGTTTCGTGGTTGATCAAATCCAAGTGAGTTAAGTGCATCAGTGATTAGCCTAATGACCTTAGACCTTTTAAGAGATTTTTTTATTCTATTATTTTCTTCATTCAAGGAATTAGATTTTTAGCTTTCACGAATAAACTAACCACACACGCGTAAAAGAAAGCAATCGTAGAGGAAAAAGGCATGCCCACATTGATAAAGATCATCTCTTTCTTGAATCTACTTGAAGAGATTAGCTGACTATGGCATTGGCGTGTGTGTTTTGATCCCTTGGGTTCTGAGTTAGTTTGCAATACGCAAAAGAGTCAATCAACTTTGCGATAGTGAAATACTTGGCCATGCTTGCATCCTTCGGTTGATACTCTCCCTGCATTTGGTTGACTATTAATTGAGAGTCGGTGAATACCTGGAGGTTTTGTTCCCCCATATCCTTTGCCAAAGCTAGTCATGCGATCAGAGCTTCATATTCGTCCTTGTTATTTGTAACTTTGAGTGTTCACCTTATTTCGCGGAGGTAATATTACGCTTAGGTGAAATAAGTACCATACCCATCCTCGATCCTCTTACGTTGCAGGATCCATCCATGTATAGTCTCTATTCTCCCAATCACTTTCCACTGCCCTGAAGTTATACTTCCTCTTTTGTCGCTTGGACCATAGATGGGGTAAATTCCACCACAAAGTCGACTAGTACTTAAGATTTAATTGTTGTGGACGACCTAAATATGATGTCATATTCACCTTGGCCAATTTGGCCAACCTTTCCGACACATCTGGTTTTTGAAGTACCGCCTTGATTGGTAAGGAGGTCACGACCACTAGAGGATATTCTTGGAAGTATGCACGCAACTTTCGTGCGGCCATGACTAAAGAGAGAGCTAGCTTTTCAAGGCGGTTGTATCTTGTTTTGGCAACAAGGAGTGATTTACTGACGTAGTAGATATGATGTTGCTTCCTTTCTTCCTCCCATACAAGGATGTTGCTTATGACATATTCAGATACGGCGAGGTATAGTACGAGGATTTCACCATCCTAGGGCTAGGATAATAAGGGAGGTGCAGTGAGATATTCTTTAAGTCTGAGCAGGGTTTCCTCGGATTTTTGATCCCACACGAAGTGTTCAGGATTTTTGAGGGCCTTCAAGAAGGCATGGGAGTTGTCTAACAATTGAGAGATGAATCTACTAAAGGCGGTCATTCTCCCTGTCAACTGCTATACATCCTTTGGACTTCGTGGGGATGGGATCACCCTTATTTTCTCAAAGTTGGATTCTATGCCCCGATATGTGACTATGTAGCCTAGAAATTTCTCAGAGCTTACTCCAAAGGAACATTTAGAGGGATTCAACTTCGTGTAATATTTTTTTTAATGTCGAGAATGCCTGTTGTAGATGGCAGATGTGGTCTTCCGCCTCCACTGATTTCACTAATATATCTTTTATGTAAACTTCCATTGTCTGGCAATTTGTTCTGCAAATATCATGTTGGCCAGCCTTTGGTAGGTACATCATGCATTCATGAGGCGAAAGGTATCACTTTGTAGCAGTAAATGCCCGTGAGGTCATGAAAGATGATTTCTCCTGGTCGTCTAGGTGCATGAGTATCTGGTTGAAACCAGAGAAGGCATCCATGAAACTCATTAGTTGGTGGCCTACTGTCTTATCCACCAGTTTGTTGATGTGATGCAGCAAAAAAGAATCGTTGGGGCATGATTTGTTGAGATTTGTAAAGTCGATGCATACTCTCCACTTCCCATTCTTCTTACGTACTACTTCCACATTGGCGAGCCAATCAAGGTAGCATACTTCCTATATGAATCCTACCTCCAGTAGTTGTTTAACTTGTTGATTATTTTGTCAAGTTCCGGGGCGTATTTAAGCCTCTTTTTCTTGATGGGTTGATGTCATGGACCCATTTGTAATCTATATACGCATGACAACATATGGGTCTATCCCTGGCATATCTACATGTGACCAAGTAATGCAATTAGAGTTGGGTTACATGAAGTCTATCAACCTTTCTCTGAGTTTTGTAGGCAGCCTAGATCCTATCCTGAGATTTCGCTCTATTTCGCTTGGTACTAGTTGCACATCGTCGAGTTGCTCTACCTTTGGCTCTTCAGTGTGAGCAACAGGCGGATCAAGTTTTAGTGGACGTTGGAGCGTAGGGGTTTTACCCTTCATTGAAATTTGTTAGCATGAACGAGAGTCCCCTCTGATTTCCTTATTTCCCCCAAGGGTTTGGGAGCCTAAGGACGAGATGTAGAGAGGAAGGTATTGCCCCCATGTCGTGAATCCAATGGCATCCCATGACGATAATGTAGGCGGATTCACCGTCGAGGATTAGGAACTTAGTAAGAAATTAGACTCCTTCTGCGAATGTAGGGAGGATGACTTCCTTGGTGGTCACCATTGATTCTCCAGCGAATCCCATGAGGGAGATGCTTTTCCAGATCAACGCACCTTCTGGAAACCCTAGCTGGTGGTAGGCATTCAGGAAGAGTAGGGCATCTCGGAAGAGTATGGCATCCAGGAAGAGTATGTTTGTGAAGCTTCCATCGTGTATTATCACCATCCTCATCATGTAGTTCCCTATCGACAGGGAGTAACAAGAGCTCATGGTGTATTTTCGATGTTTTGTTCTTTACTTATGGGTGAAGCTTATCGAATCCACCTGAGTGAGTTGATGCTTGTGTTTGTATGTCATAGCGTAGATGTGCATTCCTGGGGTTATGACCATCGAATTTTCAATGTCTGTATTTGTCATCACATAATTATTTTGAGAGTTCCCCTCCTTCTAGTGCCAAATTGTTTAGGTGAATTTTTGGGAGTTCCTTTTAGCACTACGAAAGCTAAAGACTTTGTAAGATTTGAAAAAGAGTAGAAGAGATGAAAGAGTAGGATCGTGTGTTATGTATTGATAACCTAATCTAATGCTAGAATAAAATATGAATTAAATCATATTAACTCTAAGTCTAAGTCGATATTCTTGCAGGCGGCTATCAATATGTCGGATTCTTTCTCTGGAGTAAGTTGTATCGATTATATAGTAAAAAATTAGGTTAAAATCTTGTAGAATACGAAGTTATGTCTTTCCATATCCTTAAATATGAAAACCTTCTTCTTCATAGAATCATTGTCTTGCATCGGAAGATACTTCCTTTTCGGGAGATATTTCCTTTTCACCGGGTTTACTTATTTAAGAAAGACGCAACGATTCCGCTTGTTCGTTGAGATAGACCGCATTTTTGTTTGCAGCAAGCATGTGAACAATCATACTTTTCAGGCGGATCTTCCTTGATAAAATTTATCCCCGACATAACGTGGTTCCTAATATATTAAAATATGTGTATTAACTAAGTTATTTTAAAAAAAAAAAAATTATGATGAATTGGACACTTTGAACGGAAAGAAAAGTCTATGATCTTATTGCATAAAAATGAATGTGTTCAACGTGAATGTGACACGTGATAAAATTGTAACTAATGAGATCGTAACATTTGCCAATTAATCGATCAGATTATGACATGTGTCAATTATTTAAATTTTACATTTTGTATGAATAAATTTTTATTTTATGAAATTTAAATATTAAATATGATAATTTTGTTTTAATTGGTATTATTATTACATGTATCAATTATGTAAACTTAACAACTTTTGTTAAGTAAAATGTTTATGTACAAAATTTAAATATTAAATGTGAATCATTTCATTAATTTATAAAACATAAATCACAAAAGAAAATAAAATTTAGTCATAAAAATTTAAAAATAATATTTAAATATATAAACTAATTTTTGGATGAATAAAATTTTATATAATAAAGTTATTTATTTATGATACACACGATTTCAAATAATTAATAGTGAATTTTAAATTAGGTCTCTAATAACATGAACTATAGTCACAAAAAATCTCAATTTACAATAAATTTTTACGTATACATTTATCCGCATATGAAACGTAGCCAGTTATATATAAAATCTTTCCAAAAGCTATGATCCTCATAACCATCTACATTGACCATCAGTTCTATTAGCGAGATCTATACTATTATTAAATGAGAAGTCAAATGCTGACGTGGTGCTCATACAGAGAACGTTGGTGACGTGGCATCGCCAAAATTTTCATCGTTAAAGAGAAAAAGATCGGTCCGAATATGAGAAGTCAAAAGCTGACGTGGCGCTCATACAGAGAGCGTTACTGACGTGGCGTCGCCAGAATTTTCATCGTTAAAGAGAAAAAATCGGTCAAAATATTGTGGCACGTGATATGGCGGAATCTGGGGCGTACATTTTTTTTATTTTCTTGCGTGGCATCATAGTAGCCGTTCCTTATTTTCTTCAACCGCTTTTGGACCATTTTACCCCTGCGCAAAATATGTATTTATCTCTTAGAAAAATATTTTAAATTTCAGCCAAATACTCTCTACGTCCGCTAAATCTCCGTTTGCAATCTTCGACATCTTTATCTTTTCTTTTGTGTTTATATATTTTATTTTTTTATTTTTTATTTTTGATTGAAGCTTAAGCTCTAGATCTTTAGCCAATCAAAAGATGTCTAAATCTGGTGAACTTCAAAAGCTCCAAAGCTCCACTTCTCTCAACTTAATTTTTTTTTAATTAAACCTCTCCTTCGGTTCTTATAAAGTCCGGTTTGCCAACACCAAAAGGTTGGATTGTTTTAGATTTCTTTTGATCAATACCTTAAATTTGGTCAATACCCTAAATTCGGTTTTTCCAACACCAAAAGAAAACAATTATTTCTTTTATCATGTTATTCACCGAACACGTGGAGAACATGGTTGACAAATCCAGTTTGGATTTTCCTTCACTTCTTGGTCACATCTTTTTGTTGTTTAAGGTCGACCATTACGTTAAAGTATTGTTCGTATTTGATCTGTTTTGGGGGGGGGGGGGGNTGTCTGCAGTCGGATCAAGGTAAGATGAGGACAATTTCTCAATGTAAAACTCCGTAGGGAACTCAACGTTGTACACTTGTAACCATTGTTGGTGTTGCTACCATGCACAAACATGAACCTTACCCTCAGGGAGAGAAATGGTAATGGCATGCCACATACGTGGTATGGTACAAGATCCTTGAAAGGCTTGCCACGGGTGGCACGGGGCTTGTACAAGATGGGAGCAAAGGCAAGGACTTTACCATAGCCTCAGCTCGAGCAACAACGTTCAGCTCTGAAGACTATAAGTATGCCTTCAGAGAAGCTCAACTGCGGAAAAGCAGAGCTGTATTGGAGATTCGGAGCAGCGTGGGCAGAGCAGAGACCTGCATCAATGTGTCGAAGCCAAGGAAGAAACAAGGCCAAAATAGAAACTTGCAATGCAAGCAAACACAAAGCACTGATTTCACATGGTGTATTGTGTTGGTTGCTAAAACCAAACTACAATGAAAAAATTTAGAGGTTTTGGTGGAAGAAGTTTTTTATTTTAAGAGAAGAGAAGTGGCCTTGTGGATAGCGAGGTCACCGTTACAAGAAGAGTATTGTGTAAGCTAAAAAGATCGGATCCCTTCCTTTATTCTCTTCCTTCTCCTTTTATAGTTGTTCTCCCCTTGATTAGGTCGTTCTTTCCCGTCAGTTTCCACATGATCTTTTACTAATTTGCCCTTGTCCTATTGTACTATTCCTGATTTGCTTTATCTGCGGTCGAGCAGGCATGTCGCTAGAGTACACGTTTGTCGAGAAGTCCAAATTGTTGGGTATGGGCCTCTGCCCTCTGTACAGAGGTCAGGAGCCCTCCGACGGGCTTTTCTGTATGCTTCCGTCGTATTTTACAGTCTCATTCCCTGTAATCCTCGTCGTTTGTCGTGTTCTCGTCCTCAGGGAGTGATGTCATTATGTCTCCTTCGTACGATCCTTCGAGGTTCCCCTTGTCTCGAGGTGGGAACACTTTCATATGTCTCGCCTCGGATTTCCATCCCGAGGCGTAGACTAAAGTTGGTCCTCGTAAATGGGCTTTGATACTCTGATAGGCCTTCTTCTCTTTTGGATCCTATTTTCTTTCGGCCTTATTTCGGTGAACCGAGGCTCGATCGGAGGGTGCGAATCCCTCCTCCAATAGTTAGTCCCCCCCTCGGTTTGATTGTTGAGACGCTGGGCAATCGAAAAGGCGATGAGCGAGCCTCGGGGACTTGATGGTATCTTTATTGCAGATGTGACTTTGTGTGGGTGTGTGTCAGGGTTTGCTTTGGAAGTTTCATTTTGCCGCCGAGACGTCTCTTCTTATTCGAGGTTCCCATCATTTGGTTTGACTTTTCTCTTTATTTAGGCGTGTTTATCGAACGATTTGGTGGGTCCCTTTCAGGGGTCCCACGGAGACTCCAATCGTCGTCTAGTAATTGGCTACGATACGAAGCGCTTCGGAGACACTTCTTGTCAAGTCCCTTTGAGTATTTCTTCTTCTTATAAAAGCTTTTTCCCCTTATTTCCGCCGTTTTTAGGTTTCCCTTGATTTCTCTTTTTCATTTTCGGCGGTTGCTTCTTTGTTTTCTTTATTCTTGCCTTGTTGTGTTCGTGAGATTGCGTTCTCTCCCTTGGTCGGGTTTATCAATTTCTCCTAGGGTTTGTCTTCGAATTTAGTTTCATCCTTTTTTTCGGGTGAAATGGCTGATGGTGAAAGTACTCCGCCGAAGGTTCTGAAGACCAACGAATTTGTTGATAGCTGTATGGGTCTCGACGATATGCTACTCTTCTGGGGACCAGAAATTTGGCGCCTTATGTAGAGTATCTGATTCCCAAACCTGGGCAGCGGCCTTGGGATGCTCCTCCGGGGTATAATGCCTTATAAGAGTCGTATTTTACCCTAGCGGGGTTGTGGTTCCCTCTTCCTCGTCTTCTGACGGCTTTCTGTGAGCTCTAAGGCATCGCTACTCCTCAGCTTTCCGCAAGGGCAGTTCTGAACATAATGGCGGCTCTCGCATTGGCTACCGAATGTCAAGTCGAGATGACTCTGCGATTTCTTGAAGATTGGACTCGTATCAGTAGGAATCCTCATCTTCTGGGGACTTTTTATATTTCTTTTAGGGATGGGATAAGGACCTTCAAGGAGGATGGCGTTAACCTTGGTAGTTGGTGGACTCGATATTTTTTTGTTAAGGTGACTCCGTCGACTGTGGCCGATCCTGAGCATATTGTCTGGAAGTTTGCTTCTGAGCCTGGTTCGTTGTTGCTTGACTTTGTTATTATTTGGTGTATATTTATTGCACAATTTGTTGATGTTTCTAGCTTGCGGCTATTTTAGTGGACGTCGTTCCGGTGTATCCTCCGGTGGAGGGTCTTGCTAGTGTTGTGGAGAAGTTTAAGGCGTTGAGATGGAAGTGGGAACACATCGAGTCGCTTCTTCTGCCTGCTCGGAGGGGAGTCATTGATAGAGGTGAGACTATCCTCTTCTTCTCCCCCCTCTTTTTTTAAAGGGAGTTTCGTTCGACAGCCTCGTGGGAGATGCCTTCAGTGGCAGAATTGAAGATTGTGCGGGAGAGTGTAGCTGCTGCCTCGAATAAAAAGAAACTCAAAGCGGTGGCGATGTCGGGAAGAGGAAGGGGAAGGGCGCCTCAAAGCATAGAGTTCTTCTACCTGCCTCGTATCGTCTTATTTGACGAGTCAGAGGTTTCCGGGGTAGTTACTCGGGATACTTCGAATGTCGCTCTTTCGTCGAATTCAGGTGATGTACGTGGGAAGGAATTGTTGGAACCTTTAGGGGGCTTCTTGTGGCTGCACGAGGAGGGGCTCGGGGAACCGCCTCGACTATTAGGAGCTGTCGAAGATAAATTTGGTGATGGTACAATATTTCGAGGTGTTTCGGACGTGCCTCCTCGAGTCACAGGGGGCGAAGGTGGTTAATTTGCGGTTTCTTTGCTGCCCGAAATGGCTTCCGCTGTTGTAGAGTCTTTCTCTGATTTGTATCGGAGGTTGTTGGATGGGGCAGATTTTACTGTCCCGTTGGATGGCGTCGATGATCCTTCTGTCTGTGTAGATTTGTTTGCGCAGCCTGCAAATGTAAGTGTATCCGTTTGGCTAGCTGCGTGTCTATGTTCTTTGTTGCTTATAGCTTCCTATATTTGCTAGGTCCCGAGCAAGGTATTGTTCGTGTTAAAACGATACCACAAGGAGGTCGTCGCGCAGACTCGTCGCACGGAAGAGGCGGAGGTGAAGGTTGGGGGATACGAGGCGAGGCTACAATCTTATGTTGATCATTTCTCGGGTGTGCGGGACCGCATTGAACATCAAACCTTGGGTCGGGTGGAGAAAGATCGTATATTGATGAGTAGGTACAAGCGGGAGCGTTGTCAGACTCACCTCAATGCCGTACGAGGTCGTTATAAAACGGTGGTGCCACTGATTAAGGCGTCGGTGGGCTATGGTTAGGTGAAAAGGGTGTATGAATATCTCCAGATGTTGTGGGATTTGTACCATATATCGGTGCCCGCAGACCTGCTCGAGGAGCTTAAGAGTGATTTGTCTGGGAGTGAGAAGACTGTAGCCGCGCTCGAGGCAGCGAGGCCCAGGCCTAGTGACTGGGTTGCTCTCGATTGTACTTCTTCCTTCCCACCTTTCTCGTCATGCTCCAACTGTTGACTTTGCTTATTTTTTCTTGAGTCTGTTAATAGTGTTACCCCTTTTGTGGGTTCGTGTACTCGCTTTTCCTTTTCTTTCCTTTCTTTGTTCTTTTAGTGATTGATTTTTTTGTACATGTTCGTATGGATGAATTTAAGCTCTTTTTTCCTTCGAGCGATTTGTTTTTGGTTTGTTATTCGGAGTTTGGTGCGGAATGTTCCGGCTTATGGATGTGGATTCGATTGAGCCACTTGCGCTCGGATCGGACGGACCCGTTTTGCCCTTTGAGTACAAAGAAGAGTTCTGGGTGATCAGTCCACTGCGCCCATGGGGGGCACGGGTCGTGGATTCAATTGGACCGCGGGATTCTTGTTGAATCCATATAATATTCGGAACGGTTTGCGTTCGCGCTCGTGGGGTGTGAGAATAGATTGTTTATCTATTCTCCATGTTTTCTTCCGCGGTTGCGGTTTCCGTGTATATATATATATATATATATATA
>OVAN01003996.1:0-27160 GCA_900406275.1 Anastatica hierochuntica
TCCAGCTCAGTCTCTTGATCAGCCTGTATTGCATCAGGAAGGGAGAATTACGGCTAGTAGTTTAGGAAACGATTGTTTCCTCTTCAACTTTGATTCGGAAGCCGATCTACAATTAGTGTTTGAGCAAGGACCTTTTCACTACAATTTCTGGATGTTCAATCTCGTAAGGTGGGAGCCGGTGGTTCAAGATGAGTATCCATGGGAGATTACTTTATGGATCGAGCTCATAGGAATACCTATACAATTCTGGTCAAACGAGACAATGGTGAGTATCAGAAGAAAGCTTGGGTTCGTTCATGAAGTTAACAAAATCGATGCTCGACTAAAGGTCACCATTGACAGTCGTCAACCTTTGAAGTTCTCCCAGAAATTGATCAATGGTAAAGGTGAGATGCTGACCATCAAGATACAATATGATCGACTATTTAAGCATTGTTCTTTCTGTGGCCTTATGTCGCACGAAAAAGCTCAATGTGGGAAGAAGGATTTACTCAAGCCTCAGTATCGACTGTTACAAAACCAGTGGCTAAATTCGGTAACTTCTCTCGCCTCCAACCAAGTTTGGAGGTCGGCTTTACTCACTTGGGTAGAGCATTGTCGCAAGGCTACAAAACCTTATCATATTGCTAGAATGTTGATGCTTCACGATCTGATAACAGAGGAGTTAAGCGGGGTTTTGAAGCCTTTGATGATCTCTATTTTGGGCGCTATGGGAGTAGCTAAGGTCATGGGCAAAGACATTAGGGGGATTGGCACAAGGTCTATGGGTTGAGCTCCAGCCAAGGGAGAGGGTACACTAATCAGGATGGTTTCGAAGGGCGCGATGCTTATACTGGATGGCGGTAGGTACAAAAGCAAAGTAGAGAAGATAGACCACATCCTCAGAGGTATGGAAGTCAAAGGGCGATTAAGGATAGGCACTATGAACATCATTGAAGGAACACGACACTTCGTTCGCGGCGGTCTGATTGGGAGTTTGATGAGAGGCGATATTCTGGTTCAGGGTGGGAATATGTCAAAATTAGAAGGCTTATTGCCCGTGACTCACATCCTCAAGGAGATTTGTTGATCTCTGGTGCTTCAAAGTCGGTTCGTAGGGCCGATGACTTCCCTGCCAAGCGTGATCTTCGTCACACTGTTAATGAAAGGACCATTACTGTGGAACCAAAATCAAAAGTAAGGCCCGTTAACATGGAGAGTTCTACAGTGACGGGAGAAGTGGCAATTGATGATGATGATGATCTTTTGGGAGAAGATTGGGTACAAGCTAAAAAAGACAAGCTAAAGGTTTTGGGTAATGGTCCATTAGAGGCTTCTACTTCTTCAAGGGTGGTGATTCGTGAGGAAAAACTGAAGAAAGTGGTGAAAGAGGTAGAGAAGCAGGGATGGGAGAAGGTACTAAAGAAGCAGGAAAGAGATACTTCTTCGGGTAGGCCTCATGAAAATAAAGCTTTCCTAGCTATTCATGGTAAGAAAGAGCGGATCCTCCGTTGGTGATCTCCCAGGAAAAAGGACTTCGCCGTTGTTGGTTCGAGTTTTAGGAAGGAGCGAATTTCTCACATTGTGTTTCCTTCAGCAAAAGTAGTCGGAATGACCGGCGACGCGATCCATCTGAAAAAACTAGTCTGGTGGGGTCCCAAAGCCCACCCAGTCTTTAAAATGAGAATATTGGGTTTGAACTGTCGAGGGATTGGGAATGCAGTTCGACGCCTAGAGGAGATACAAAAAAATATCGTCCTGGTTTTTTATTCCTATCGTAGACAAAGAACAGAAGAGAGGTGCTACTTGATCAACATAAGAAGCTAGGATATGATCATTTGGAGCCCATTGAGCCCATTGGCTTGAGCAGTGGTTTAGCTTTAGTTTTTATGGATGTTTTTAATGTTGTTATTTTATTTTCGGACAACCCTGTGTTGGATGTGGAAGCTACTTTTGATGGTGTTAAAGTTTTCATTACTTTTGTTTATGGTGATCCTGTTCAAGATCGTCGCGAGTTAGTTTGGGAAAATTTGGCAAATATATCACTTGAGCGTAACGGAACTTGGTTCATGATAGGAGATTTTAATGAGATAATTAGTAATGAAGAAAAACAAGGTGGAAGAATTAGGCATGAATCCACTTTCCTTTCGTTCTGGCAAATGATCCAAGACTGCAGAATAATGGAATTTCCTTACTCTAGGAAACATATGTCCTGGGTGGGCAATAGAGGGAAAAATCGTACTCATGTGCGATGTCGCCTAGACCGAGATCTAGGTAATGCAGATTGGCATGGGAGTTTCCCACACTCCAATGTTCAATACCTTAGGATGTAGGGCTCAGATAACATACCAATCCTAACTAATATCCTTTCTAGGCCTCTGCACTTGTGGAAGGCTTTTCATTTTGATAAGCGCCTCATTAAAAAGGAGGGTTTCGAGTAGTTTGTCAAAAATAGTTGGGGGCGATGTCTCCGAGCATGGATATTCGGTCAAAAATTAGTGCTTGCAGGAAGACCATTGTGTCGTGGAGTAAGAGTGATCGAATAGCTGCGGAATATAGTATTGTAGAGATTAAAGACAGAGTTGATATCCTTCACGTGTCGGATAATGCCACTTCTAAGGAGCTATCATCAGCTACGACAGAGCTTCATGATGCTTTAAAGGAAGAAGAGATTTTTTAGCGGCAAAAAAGCAGGGCTTTATGGCTCCGCGAAAGGGACAAGAACACGAGTTACTTCCATGCGACAATAAAAAAATGCTAGACACGTAATAGGATTTTCCATCTCAAGAATGAGGAGGGGGGTTTGGTTGAGCAAGAGGACGAAATTGTGCTCGTTGCCACAAGGAATTTTAGAGAATTGTTTCAGACGTCTGGAGAATTGGCTATCGATGAGGTTTTGGGTTTGGTCCCACACAAAATCACTGCGGTGATGAATGAGGAGCTAATGAGGCCAGTGACGGAAGATGAGATCTGAAAGGCGTTGTTTGCCATGCATCCTGAAAAAGCTTCGGGCCCAGACGGGATGACTGCACTTTTTTATCAACACTTATGGGCTACTGTAAAGAAAGATGTGATCCTTATGGTCAATACATTCTTGGCGGAGGGTACCGTTGTGCCTGGTTTGAATGAGAAAAACATTTGTCTAATACCTAAAAAGGATATCCCTTTGGATATGAGAGAATTTCAACCTATCAGTCTTTGTAATGTGTGCTACAAGATTATTTTTAAAATGTTAGGTCAAAGATTGAAGAGATTTTTACCCAACATCATATCTGAGACCCAGTCGGCCTTCGTCGCTAGGAGGTTGATCATTGATAATATTTTGGTGGCTCAAGAGATGTTTCATGGTTTACGGACAAATCCCGCAGGGAAACATAAGTGTCTGGCTATCAAATCAGATATGAGTAAAGCCTATGATCGATTGGAATGAGATTTTGTAGAGGTTGTGATGAGGAAGATGGGTTTTGCAGAGAAATGGATCGGATGGATCATGCAGTGTGTTAGATCTGTATTCTATCGAGTCTTGATCAATGGTCAGCCTCGTGACCATATTACGCCCGCAAGAGGGTTACGACAAGGAGATCCTTTGTCTCTTTTTATCTTCATAATGTGTACAAAAGTGCTTATTGGCCTTCTAAAAGAGGCGGAGTGGCAGGGACGCATAATCGGAATGCGAGTAGCATGAGTTAGTCCTCAAGTGTCCCACCTTCTGTTTGCAGACAACAGTCTCTTTTTTTGTAAGGCGGAGCCCCAAGAATGTTTGGATATAAAGAAAATTTTAGAGTTGTATAGCAAAGCATCGGGCCAGTGTGTCAATCTGGAGAAAACCTCGATTATGTTTGGCAAAAAGGTTTCTGATGATGTACGACGGAATCTGAAGACCGTCCTGGGTATTCAAAATGAAGGTGGATTGGGAACCTACTTAGGTATCCCAGAGGATTTGAGTGGTTCCAAATGCAAGGTCTTTGCCTTCATTAGGAATCGTTTATAGAGTCGTGTGAATATGTGGTCTTCCAAATGGTTATCCAAGGGAGGCACGGAGGTTTTGATTAAAGCGATAGCATTAGCCTTACCAACATACATTATGTCAAGTTTCCTTCTATCTCTTGATACTTGTGATCAGATAACGAGTGCGATAGCGAGAGATTGGTGGAGTTCATATCCCCCTCGTAGGGGCATTCATTGGGCGACCAGGGATAAATTATGTGCTCCAAAGGCGGAAGGGGGTTAGGATTCCGTACTCTTCACGAGTTCAATTTAGCTCTATTGGATAAACAACTATGGCATCTCATTCGGTTTCCGTATTCACTATTATTGAGGGTCCTCAAGGGGCGGTACTATAAGTTTTCTACTCCGTTACGAGCCCCTGACGCGGACAGACCTTCTTATTGGTGGAGGAGCATTCTTGCCTCGAAGCCTTTGCTTCTTCTTGGGCTTCAAAAAAAGATTTTTCTGGACTTACTACCGGTGTGTGGGAGGATCCCTGGATCCCGATGAGACCTGCTAGATCAGCAAGGGCAAGAGTTCCCGTGGTACATCCGTTGATGATTGCCAGTGATTTTATTTATCGGAATTCTAAGCAATGGGACCTTCAGAAATTAGAATAGTTTATGGAGCCAGAGACATCCCCCTAATCAGGAGCCTACCTATAGCACAATCATTCCAAATGGATGATTTTTTTGGCAGTTTACTAAATTTGGTCAGTATACAGTCCGCTCGGGCTACAAAATTGCGCGGGGCTTAAATGCAGAAGGGGTGGGATACGAGGAACCGAGTCTCAATGCCCTGAAGAGTTATGTGTGGAAGGTTGATGCTCCGCATAAGATCTGTCATCTTATGTGGTAAATTATGTCGGGTTACCTGGCTGTGACTCATAGTTTAGTGCACCGAGGAATAAATTGTGCGGACCTTTGTCCGCGCTGTGGAGCACCAAAGGAATATGTCTTTCATGCATTTTTTGATTGTCCATTAACCCTTCAGGTATGGGCTTTAGTCCCCTCCATGTTGGAGCCAGGGCTATTTCCGACTTCCAGTGTCTATAGCAACATGACTCACTTTTTTAGGCGAGATGATGGTGGGAATCTGGAAGAACACGAGTCTTATCCATGGATCCTTTGGTTTATCTAAAAGGCACGAAATGATAAATTATTCCAGGGGTTGTCGAGAGAGGCCCCAGACATTATTAGCCATGCCATCTCTGAATGGCGGGCTTAGGGAGCAGCGAATGAGAGCGATTCGCAAATCGCTTCGGAAACGCGGGATACACAAACGTAAATAATATGTTTGCGTAATATTTGTCTAGTAGATGGATCCTGGAAGATTTCAAATATTCATAGTGGCTTGGGGTGGTCTCTCTTTGGTGACAATGGAAAATGTAATCTGTTGGGTTCTCGCAATCAGGTTCGTAGGATATCGTCTCTTCACTCTGAGATTGAAGCTTTGATTTGCGCGATGCAGAGCATGCTGACTCATTCAGAGATTCAGGAGTTTGGAATTGATAGTCGAGATGTTATTAGTATGATTGTGAATCCCACTGATTGGCCAGATTTTCGACGGAGATGCAAGAGTTTGAAAAAGCGAAGAGTGCTTTCCCACTATTCAAGTTATCTTATATTCTACGAGTTTCAAATACAAAATCAGACCTTTTAACTCATTTAGCTAGACTATATTTTGCTATTTTTTCGTTTTGTGACTTGTTGCACCACCTCAAATTTGAGTAATATAATAGCCTTTTTGTGTCAAGAAAAAGAAAAAATTTTATGAGATTTTTTGTAATTAAAAATTCTAATTATAATTTAAACAAAAGATATGAAAAAATATTATGATTTGTTAACTTTTAATTAACTAATTAAAATTAATTTGACGTTTTTATTTAATTAAATTTTAAATTTCAATGGCAAAAAATGTAAACAACACATGAGATAAAAAATTATTTTCAAAATGAAAATTTTATTTTAATAAGATAGATATGACGATTTTTAAATTTTCTTGAGAAACATAATTTCTTTTTTACCGATAGCCATACTCAAATCCAAAAACACCAAAATATTAGGAACCATTGAGAATATAGTTTATATGTAATAAAAAATATATTAAAACGATTATTTTTTTTTGTTCAAATATTAAAACGATTACTTTTTTAATTATTTTGTATCTGTCCCTAATTTCCTCCGATTTAACACCATTGTTGGATAAATCGACTGGTGGTGTGTTTCATACCCGAAGAAGAAGATAAAATTAAATTTTTAAAAAAAAGTAATCTAAAGAAAACAACTTTGTTCGATTCCATGTACATAATGCTTCGGCATTTCTGGCGCAATCATGGAATTTTAAAATCACAGAGATCTTTGTGTCTTAACAGTGGCATCAATGTGTTTATTGGATAGAATAGAGCTTTGGACTACTCTCGCGCTTTTCAACTGGAGTTTTTGGAATTTTAGAAGTATTTTTCTTATGGATTGTAATGTTTAGTCCTCGTGCTTTTCGGGTTATTAGTAATTCGTTAGCATGTTTAATTTCTGTTGCCCTTGTAAGACCGGCGGGTTCCCTCGGGTTTTCCATATCGAAAAATATTGTACCGTTTACTTAATGAAAAGATTTGGGCGAAAAAAAAAAAAAAACAACTTTGTTCGATTTCTTTTTCTTTATTTCAAAGCCAAGAGAGAGAAAACGAATCGAGCAAGGATCTGGATCGTCTTCCGATAAACAAACACTTGTATGTATATTATGTTCTTCTTTCAGATTTACTATATTAACATTTACTCTCTCTCTCTCTCTCTTGCGCTCGAGTTCTTGACTTGTCCTTCTGAATTTCTTTCTTGTAGCCCTTGCTAGATCTTTAAGGCTAGATCATCAAGCTTTCATTTTTTGAGATCTGGGTTCGGACAAAGATTCTATTTTTGTCTCAACCCATTTCATATTCAGCTTCAAGAATTCTTTTTTTCAGGTACTGTAATAACTCTTAATTCGCCTATGCTCATAAATGCTCTCTGGTCCATAACTTTTCTTTACAATCGTTTTATAAATTAATTCTACTTTTGTAGTTTTTAAGCTTTGGATTTTGGTTTTTTTTTTAAGTGAAGCAAAACCAACGAGGCTTCCTTAAATTCCGTCGTACGTACAAGTAAGAGAATCTCTTTGTTTACTCTTTCTTCAATATCACAAGAACAACGTGCATTGCCTTCGTTGAATCTTTAAACCAAACGTGTGGGACTTGAAATTTTTAGAAAAATTCATGTTCGAATTGCTTGTTTCTGAAGAGACTTTGCGTTATAGATTGGCTTGATGGTCAATGTTAAAGATTGTTTCTAATTTCTTCAGGTTTTTGCTCAATGTAAAAGAGAAGTTAAAAGATTCAAACTTTATTCTTTCTAAGCTTCAATGGGTGAAACACAGAACCTGCACTTGCCTCTACGGAACAGATCTTCTCTCAAGAAGCCATTGTTGATTGTTTTGTTAGTCTGCATCACAAGTGTGATCTTGGTCTGCACTTACATGTACCCACAACACAAGATTAAGAGTTCTGCTTGTGAGGGTTTATCTAGTGCAGCTTGTGAAGCGTCGCTCTCGGGATGGCTTCCTGTTCATGTGAGGAAATTCACTGATGAAGAAGTAGCAGCTCGAGTCGTGATCAGAGACATACTGAGAATGCCTCCTACTCTAACCGTCAAATCGAAAATAGCTTTCATGTTCTTGACTCCTGGTACTTTGCCATTTGAGAAGCTCTGGGATAAGTTTTTCCAGGTTAGTATGTTTCTGAAACATGCTTGGTTTCTTTGATTTTTTCCGGAGAGTATGGTAATGACGGTTTGTTTCCATATTGTGTAGGGTCAAGAAGGGAGATTCTCTATTTACATCCATCCATCACGGCTACGGCCAGTCCACATCAGCCGTCACTTTTCAGACCGTGAAATTCACAGTGATCAGGTTACTTGGGGAAGGATTTCTATGGTTGATGCCGAGAGACGGCTTCTAGCAAATGCTCTTGAAGATCCTGATAACCAACACTTTGTTCTTCTTTCAGAAAGGTGATTTGTAAACTTATCGATTTACAAAAACATCTTTGCTTTACTTATCCAGCTACATTCTCTTTACTCTCTCTCTCTCTCTCTCTCTTTAAACTTTGCAGTTGTATACCATTGCATACGTTTGACTATACCTATAGGTATTTGATGCACGGTAATGTCAGCTTCATTGACAGGTAAACTAATGACTCTCAGAAACCTTACATACTTTTCCACCATTGAATTTGATTTCTCTTCATTAATATCCACCAATGCCTGCTTATCTCTCTCAAGTTTTGAGGATCGTGGTCCGCATGGGACCGGCAGACACATGGATCACATGTTACCTGAAATCCCCAGGCAAGATTTCAGAAAGGGTGCTCAGGTAAACTACTCTCAAGTCAATCCCTTAGTTGTGGATGGTTTCTGTTAGATAGTGGTAATCTCAATGATATTTGAATAGCCTGCGAGGAAGATATTTTGTAACTCCAACTTTACTCCTGTGGTGTAGTGGTTCACAATGAAGCGTCAGCATGCTTTGATAGTGATGGCTGATAATCTCTACTACTCGAAGTTCCGGGAGTATTGCAGAGTAAGTTAAGCTTCCACTTTTTTGTCATCTTTTCGGTTTTCCATTGTGTTACAGTTTGTCATTTGCATATTCTAGCCATTGTTTCCTAACTGTTTGCGACTGAGCTCTGTATTTTTGAAGTAATTCATAATGACAAGATTAAATTTATATTAATATCGCTAGTATTCAGTTTTGTCTTAACGCTGATTTTGAGTTGAAAATCCTCGCATAATTTTCAGCCTGGGGTTGAAGCAAACAAGAACTGTATTGCGGATGAACATTACCTGCCGACATTCTTCCATGTGAGTGGACTATTTAAAACAACAACTCTCTCTCTTTCTCTCTCTCATTCTCTTGTAGAACTTTGATTCTTGCCCCTTGATGAAAATTTTCTTCTTCTTTTTGAAAGATGCTTGATCCTGGAGGAATCTCGAACTGGTCAGTCACATATGTTGATTGGTCTGAGCGCAGATGGCATCCAAAGACATACAGAGCTCGCGATATCTCACTCAAGTTCCTGAGAAACATCACGGTAATGTCACAACAACATTTCTCTCAATACATTAACTAAACGTCTTATACTATCACAGAGTAAATTAGGATCATCATCAGGTTTACGCATTTAGCTCAGCCAGCTGGGTATATACATGCTCTTTGTTATTTACTGTACAGATTTAATCGAGAAATTATCCAAATTCTCTATCTCTTCTCTTTTGCTTCATCGGTTTTTTTATTTGGTACATGCTTTCCATCCTCTGTTTCTTGCAGTCCGACGACATGAGTGTACACGTAACAAGCGTTGGCAAGGTACATTACTCAGCTTACTGCATTTGAAAACATGAAATACTTTTCTGTCATTGAATCGTTTGGGTTGTTTCTTTTCTTAGCGTGGAGAAGAGCTGCATTGGCCTTGCACATGGAACGGGATTAGACGTCCATGTTATCTATTTGCAAGAAAGTTTCACCCAGATTCTGTTAACAAATTGGTCAGACTCTTCCCAAACTATACTAGCACAATGGTCTAAGAGAGATAGAGCAAGACACAAGACTCTTGAAACCAAACCAATATTATTCTTGAAACCAGAAATGAAACACTTCCAGATTATCTCTCGGTTGGATTGGGTTTATATTGGATCGCCGATTACTGTAAATTTTCTGAAGAATCTGTAAAATGCTTCTTCTTTCTGGGATTTAGTCTCTTTAAGGGGACACCTTACTCTGATTTTTCGAGGTTTGTATAAGAAGAAGCAGAGCCTTTTCGGTTAAGGAGAATTGGTTACTATGTTTTAAATCCATGGTTCAGTTAGTGTGAACCAGTTTCTGTTGTAATTTGAGCTATTTTGCTATGTTCTGCACCATACTATATACGAATATAAAAAGTTTTGGCTTATAATATTAGAAATAATATTTACTTGATGATCCGTGCCGAGATAGTTTGATTTTGTATAGTTTGTCATATAAACGTACTAGCTAAGCCTAAAAAATTCATTTCCTCTTTTCCGAATACATTTAATTGTCTTTTGTTTTGTTTTTGTTTTTTTTTCTTTTTTCAAAGTTTCTTTTGTATGTTTTATTATTTTAAACTGTAACTAGGTTTTAACACGATTACGTTTTATTAATATTTTTGGGATAAAATAAAATTTAAAATATCGTTAACATTATTACATCCTTATGTTTGTAAATTTATAGTTAGGATTGAACATATTCGATGTTGGTTAAGGTGTTTAATCCATAAACTAAATAATACCTTTAGTTTTATAATAACATTAGTCTGAATTAACTCGTTGTAGATTGAATCATATTTTTTTGTTAAACATAGTTTTAAGTTATAATAATACTGTGAAAAAAACTATAACTTTTATTAAAAGATGGTATTTTTTTATTAATAGATTGAATCATATTTTTTTATTAAAAGATGGTATATTTTTAGTGAGAATTACGTTTATAAAAAATAGTTATTGTAAAGAAATGTCTTAAGCAAAATCTTAAGAGAATTTATAAGATTTAGTAACATAACTTAATTGGTTTTTGTATCAAAGATGCATTTTTAAAAATTTATTTTATCAAGAGAAGTATGGCGGGCATCATATTACGTCTCTAAGAGCATCTCCAATGGTACTCTATTTTCTACTCTAAATTCTATATTTGAAGTAAAATGAGCTCCAATGATATTCTATTTCTTACTCTAACAATAGAGAAATGAATAGTGTTCCTTCAAATATAGAGTAACACTATTCATTTCTTCTATTTTTAGAGTATAACTTTTTTATTTACAAACTAAGTTTTAATTTTTATATTTTTACAGTTTTTATCCAATAAAATGATATATTATATATTTTTGCTTTTAAATTAATTATACTAACAAATTTAATTATCTAATTAGTTAAAATTTTAAAATGCACTAATGACATATATTAAATTAGAAAAATACAATAACATGATAGATTCAAAATTAGAAAAATACAAAAACATGAGCGCAATCTTAGTGCACCAATTGGAATTGGAAACAAAGCTCCACCTCCGGAGGTTGAAATAGTGGAGAATGAAAGTGTCCGATTCCAAGAATTCCTTTCTCGTATAGAAAATCAAAGACAAAGAAGTCCACCTCACTAGGAAACGCGTTAATTGATCATTTGTGGGAGAAGTACACTAATGATGATATTAGAGACGACCAAGTCATCTACTTTTTATCTATGTGTTGTAATAAAATTTTAATTTTAAAATCTATGTTTAATTTTAGTAATTTCGTAATTTTTGTGGATGATTATCATAAAATAAAATAAAGGGGGTGAAATTTAAATATTTTAAAGTTGTGGATTGTAAAATAAATTTAAAAACAAAAGAAAATGGAATATGTTTGGAATATTCCTTTTTAAAGTAAAAAATAGAGTGGACCATTGGAGCAAACACCTAGTCTATTTTTAGAGTACTCCATTTGCGCATGGCGAAAGAATCCATTAATCATATGCTTTTTGAATGCCCCCCAACAAGACAAGTTTGGGTCTTGACACCTACTCCTTTGGCCTTGCCCCTTTTTCCTCGCTCCTCTTTATATGGGAATTTCAATTTCGTCTTTTAGGAAGCAAAAAAAACTTGGGGCAACCGAGGCAGATATGCACGTTTTCCCTGGTTGTGTGGTTTATTTGGAGGGCAAAAAATAAATTTGTATTCGAAAATAGTCGATATTCGGCTCAAAATATTCTGGACCATGCCATCCACGAAGCAACCTTTTGAAGTATGAGGTAGGAGAGCACAGAAGACCAGGAGTCAGGACATTTTGAAGAAAATGTCAAACCGCAACATACGCAGATCGTTGATTCGGAAGATAAGATGTTCCATATTGATGGATTGTGGAACGCTGGTTCACCCTACAGTGGCGACGGGTGGGTAAGGCTCGAAGGAGCCAAAAGGTGACAGGTTGGATTTAGAGGCGCTCATGCTAACCAATCCCCCTTCATGTTGAGTTATTGGCCTTACTGTGGATTATGGAATGTTTGGCGTCAGCGTGAATGGTGGACTATGTCTTTGCAACATATTGTATGCAGTTTATCTCCATGGTGTCTAATCCGGAGCAATAACCTTCATTCGCTTCGGAGCTTGAAGAGTTTAAACCTTAAAAGTCTTTTTTCAGAGTTTAGCATTTTCTATATTTCTCGAACCTTGAATGTTACCGCATATGCCTTAGCCGAAAAGGAAAGAGAAAAAATTCATGTTGTACTTATGTAAGCACCACAGTTTCACCGCCTCCCTAAGCCGGAGGTAGTTGACAGAAACCTTAATCGCTGAGTTTATGTTGGCAAAAAAAATCATAAATGTATAAAAAATAAAACATTACGAGAAATTAGAAAACTATGAAAATTGTGTTTTTGAATTCTATATATTAATGGATAAAAGATTCCAAAATTAAAATTTCTGAATTATCAGAAATCTTTTTTTGTCAAAATTTTGAATGGTTAAAAATTTTGTTTCTGTAAAATCTGACACAAAAAATCATTCAAAAATCGATAAACAATCAAGGTCTAAATAAAAATAACTTGACAAGAACCACAATTTAATCATGGCTTAAAATCTAAATCTTTGACTAGCTATGTGTAATGATAACTTTTTCTTGATTTTACAGAAAATGATGTCAGTTTGAAAATTAAAACGTATGGTCACAAGAGTTGCAAGTCCTTTGACATAATCGTTCCACCACACACATACATTACCTTTTTCCATTCTCCATTTTTATTCTCTCTGATATCTCTAAGTCATACTCCGAAAAGGTTTGATATCTCTCTCATTAATTTTTTTATATAGCTCTTTATTTTAATCAGCAAATGGTTATCATTATTGAAACTGGTAAAGCAAGGTCTACAAGATTGACACATGATCTTGATGATACATGCTACAAAGGCAGTGATATAAATTTACATAAAGCAGAACTTTATAAACAGAAGAGAGAAAGAGATTTAAAAACATTTAATCTTATAATCTAAGCTTCTTCTTCTCACCTCCTTTGCCAATCCATCCTCTAGAGCATTTTATTCTCTTTTAATGTGCTTGAATCGAAACTCATTGGAAGAACATGATAATTGTCGAATATCCATTAAAAATGAAAGAAGACCACATATATTTTTGTTGTTATCAGATTCTTGGATCATCTTATTGCTTAACTTAGTGAAAATTTGTTGATTATCCCCTAGGAAAATCACTTTTGTGTAACCAAATTTCCTTACTTGAATTATTGCCTCTCTAAGCGCCAATGCTTCTGCTTCTATAGCACTGCCAATGGGATCAATACATGTCGACCCTTGCATAATTATCTTGCCTTCCATTGAAGATAAGATCCAACTAAAGCCAGCTTTTTCCTCTCTTGACACCCATGACGCATCCACATTGCAGAGCAAGTGTGAATTGTCCAGATGGGTGTCTGCTTAACTGCTCAATTCTTTGTTTGAGCAGTTTGGTTTATATGGCTCTTTTTTCCCATATCATCATTGAGTTTTGTAAGAACAACCCTTTTATGTTTTTTTGTTTTTAAGTAAATAGTTTATGTTTTATCTCTAACTGAGTATATACGAGTCAATAATTATCAACAACATTATGTTGTAAATTTTGATTTGATTAGTGTTAAAGTAATATATATATATATATAGGTAGCCAGTTTTTTACAAATTCTGTATTTTTTCTCCTACAGTTTTTCGATTAAAAAGATTTTTACTTTATTAGTATAATTTTATGATTTTAAAAATAGAATCATAAAATTATGGAGAATACAAAAATAGATATAGCAAACATAAAATAGACACTATTTAATTTTATACTATAACTTTGTGACAAAAAATAATTATTATCTAACTAATAAAAATTAGCTAATAGAAACTGTTCAGGCTATCCACGTTCTTTCTGTCAATGAAGCTCTAAGAGCTCGCCACATTATCTTGTTTACAATAAATAAATCCATTAAAAACAATTTTAATCACTCTCTTCCTTCGTCTCTTCTCCTTGTTTCTCTCACTTTCCACCTCCCAATCTCATTAGATTTTTTCACCTTCTTTCTTCTTTCAGATCCATAATTGATTCGACATTTACCCTTTCACTTTCTCTTTCTTCACTCTTAAGATATTGCGTTGTTTCTCTCTATTTTGGATTTTGCGAAAAAAAAATCAAGAAGCTCGAGGTGTAGATATGGAGACCAGCGAAGAGAACAAGAGCAGACGAAACCATCTCGACCTTGATTTGAAAGTTGATTTATACCTACTCAACAACTACTACTATGGTTCGCGAGACGCTATGAGATCAGTGGAGGAAGCATCAAATGCTTTCGAATCAAATGAGACACACTCTTCCTGATCTTGGTATTGGAGATCGCCGCCTTTTGCGTCTACCTCATCGGTGAACAAGTCTACAGAAAAGCTACGGTTCCTTCAAAATCGTCTTACCACGACCATAAACAGCCTGCACCTCTCACTGAAGAATACTCGATCTTCTCCAGTCAGGTACATCGTAGATGATTGATTCATCTTCTCTGCTGTTTTGGCCTAACTTCAAAACCTGACGAATCGATTCATAGTTTTTTTCCCTTTTCTGTCTAACTCTTAGATTTTGCGTATGTTAGTGAAAAATTATCTTGAATCTTGATCAAACCTTACCTCTCATGCTTAATCAAAACTACAGATGACAAGGACACGTTTGTCTCAATTGCGATTGCTTGAATTTAGAAAAGAAGAATATGAGAAACAAATTAAATCTTTGGATTTCAAGGTAAGTGACTTTTATTTTGGCTAAAGCCGTCAACTAACTTCAATTTAGTTGTTTGTTTTTTTCTATTTTTAAGCCGATATACAATTTATCAATTACAACTTACAATCCTATATATGTATTACTATTTAATTTGTAGTCAACTTCAAAGGTGATAGTGATATATCCAGTGGGTTTGATGAAGCTATTGGAAAATATCAAAGATGAATACAAGGATCCAAATATATACACTATGGAGAGTGGTAACCAATTAACTATATATCTATACATACTCATACATACATACATATATATATATATGTGTGTGTGTGTGTGTGTGTGTCAGTGAGTAATTGGTCAATATTGTGCTAAGATTGTTTTTGGTAAATTTACTTTGTAGGGATGGGTGAGATTGACAATGGGACCAAAAACATGAAAGAAGCTACAAACGATTGAAGGAGAAAAAAGTTCATCAAGAGTCGCATCTTGATCATGGCAAAATCCATTGGGTATATATATCACAAACTAATTATGATTTGCTAAAAAATATTTTATAATAGCAAAAAGCATTCTAACATCTTGGCTTTCTCATATATGTATCTAACTATGTGAGTTCTTTCCGAAAAAAAACTATCATACAATTATTTTGATGGATGTTCGCAGGTTTGACAATGTGAGGCTGAAGGGTTACTTCATATGGTCGTTAATGGACAACTTTGAGTGGGATAAAGGTTATAAAATCAGGTTCGGGCTCTATTATGTCGATTACAAAGACAACATGAAACGACACATGAGGTCATCTGGACAATGGCCAGCAAGTTTCTAGACGTATATTAAAAAGAGGCTCTTCATGAATGCTACTTTGGAGACCATCGTGATAAAGGTTAACCTCTCCAAACAAACTTTATCCAATATACAAAGAGAGTTACTCAGGGGCTACGAAAGATCTTTATTTTTTAGGACAGAACTTTGCAGAGAAGGATGGAGAATGCAGCGAGCTACACAAATTTGTATCAAAGCTTTTGAGAACCTGCAAAGAACAAGGGAAGATAATTGAGGTCTTCGAGATTTGTTGCCCGAGGAGAGTAAAAAAGCAACTGTCAGAGAAATTGGACGAGTTGGTGAAGAAATTGCGAGTGGAGTAAGTAAGATTGACAGGGATCGAGCTTTCACTTAGAAAGGAAGTCAAATCAATGAAGCTCAAAACTGATTCTCTTCGCCATGAGAATATATGCGTGCTGAATTGATTAAAAGGAAATGGCGAAGAAATGGACATTACAATCTTTAAGCTAGAGAATGAGTCAAAGATGTGTATCTGTTACTTGCAAGACCAAGGACTTTCAATGTCAAATGAAAGAAACCAGTTTTTTTACAACTTACTTTAGTTCATCGAAGGGAAATTCAATCAGTTTCCCGAAACCTGTCAGTAGACGAGTTCAATAAAGGACGGTGTAACTGAGCAATTTTTGGTTATATTTGAAATGGAAGTCCATGGGATAAAGAGTGAAACTGAAAACCTGGAGAGGAATTTGCAAATGGTAACCAATGTGGGTGGTTTCAAATTCGGAATTATATTGCTCAAGTATTGTTAGGACCAAGGAGCAAAGAAACCAATAAGTTGAAGTGAGTTTCCCAAATTAAATTTTAATTCTTACTTTATTGCATTCTCATTTATGTCGTGCTTTGGTTTATAGTATATGTTGCTAACATTTATCTCAACCTCATGTAGGAAATCCTACGAGCCGAACTGAGAGCTAAAGTCTATTACGAGAGAAATTGTATTCCAAGGAACAAAAAACGAACAGCTGCAAGCATACATCAAAAGTGTGAGGTAATGAGATTCTGAAAAGTGAAGTCCAAAGGAGTTTAGACAACATCTCGGTAAAACCCACGAATTAAAGACCTCAAGGTATAGGTATTAGATAAACCATCCCATGTCTTTTTTTGGCGGTACTATTCTCAACTATGTAATGTAACTTTTACTCGATTGCTCTGACATCTTAGATGATGGAGTAAAACATAAACCAACTTGAGATAAATCTATAAGAAGCCATAAAAAAAATCGCTAGCTTAAAAACAGTATTACCAAAAGTAATTGACGAAAGAGACCATATATGGAGAGAGTTGAACTATTGAAATTAATGATAGAGAAGTCAGAGGATAAAGTACTAGAGAAATGAAGGAGAGATCACAATACTACAAGACGCAATGGGAAGCAAGCGACACCTCAACTTCCTCTCTCAAATTTTGAGTTTTTTGGTGTAAGATTTTGTTCATACTTTATATAGAAATTTGGTTTCTTCCTTCACACCTCTGCGTATGTTCTTTAAATTAATATGTGGTTTGTATCATATTTCTTACACAGTGCAAACTTTTACCTAATGGTTAATTTATAAGGGATTACGAACTTAAAATATTCTCTACTTACTTTTGGAATCTTTTACTCACCATTTTTTCTTCTTTGTATTGAATGTACTTTGATAATATGTACATCTCATTTCTCTTTTTTCTTTTTTCAACCTCTTTTCCTTTTCTAAAAAAATTCATGGTTGACCAACTATGTCACAGACCATTAATTAGTTATGCTATTTAAACCAAAACGTGCATGGGTTACTTTATAAACATTTCCACATATTACCGAAAACCAAATACTTAATGGTTATCACACTCCAAATGACAATAAAATTAGGAACACACCAAAAAAGAAGAAAAAAATAAATTATACATAAACAATACAATATAGACTCACATTAAGTTGTTTAGGCGGATGACAGCTATTTTAACATACCTAAAATTATTCAGAAAATAAATTTTCTATTTTCAAATAACTGCAAAACATAAATTACAAAGTTCTTGACTCGACACCAACATTGCGATCACGAAGCGTATGATTTATGCAATGAAAGTTAATAAGATCATAACTTTAATGAGATTATATATCAACATTGTAAAATATTTTAAACATTAGACATGCCAAAATATGTAAAATCGGGCAACCTACTTTAAAACAACATCGATGGCTAGAACTAAATTAGTCAATTACTCTTAGAGTTCAAATAATTACTATTAAAAAGATTGGTGGAATAAAAACGAATGCATTAGAAATTAGTGAAATAAGGGTTGTAGAGGAAAAATTTCCACTCATTACTCTCCTAAATAGTAGAGTAACAAATTTTTAAAAATTTCTTTACAAACCAAATTTCCCAGCATAACTAGTAAAACTGTTTCAACTGTTTTTCATCTCAAATGGTATTTTCTGGGAGGAATGTCCAATTCCTCTAATTATGCATCTATTTACACCTTTAGTAAGTTTATTCAATATACTATAAAAACAAAAATAAAATGCATTTCAATGCATTTACATGATATAGAAACACGCAA
Source organism: Anastatica hierochuntica (assembly GCA_900406275.1). Taxonomy (NCBI): domain Eukaryota; kingdom Viridiplantae; phylum Streptophyta; class Magnoliopsida; order Brassicales; family Brassicaceae; genus Anastatica; species Anastatica hierochuntica. Next base: position 18,157 of record OVAN01003996.1, read on the forward strand.
TATTTTCTATTTGTCCATCTCTTTAAAGTGTTGCACAATACCTCAATTACACTCATAGTTTTCACTATTTTTCTTTAACTTCAAATAAATATAAATTAAGTTCTTGGCTTCATAACAACATAATTCTTAGCTAATCTTATTAGATGAACAAGCACGACTTTTTAAATCCAACGTAACCTGAAACAATACAAAAAAATTTATTGTTTCTTTAGATTGACATTAAAATTATTACTTAAAAACATGATGTGAGGTACATAAATAAACCAAACAAAAATAAAGAACAAAGAAAATACAATTTGAATTAACCAATAATATATGGTTTATCTTAAAACAAAAACAACGAAATAATAATGCTTAGAAAAAAAACATCGGGAGTAGAACTTTGATACAAATTGAAACATGCCAAAGTTTATCAAGTGGAAATAATGATGAAAAAAACCAATAATAACATACCACCACACTTGAGATTATTGATAATATAACGTTATTATATATAATATACAAAATCTTAACAAAACATAAAATATATAAATATATAATTTTGAAACCTTTTCATATAAAATTTATACAAAAACAAATATTTATCACACAATCCCTAGTACTAATTAAAAGTTGTTAATCCTAGCCTCTCACCCTATCCATATAAGGAAAATGTGAAGCTTACTACATGTGCCACGTCAGCACGATTCCTTTCCTCTCATATGTGTGTCGTATACTAAAGGAAACCAACTCCTCCCAAATAATAATTAATGGGCCAGATTTCCAAGTGTGGCCCAAATTAAAACAAAACCACCATCTTCTTCCTCCCACTACCGTCTTCCAATCTCATCCCTGACTTTTCGATTTTTGCCTTCCTCCTTTTGCAGTTACTCCCTTTCTCCACTTCCTCATGTAAATAGACTTTTATTACCTCATAAAGTAGATGTTGTTTCATCTCCCATGCCCGACTACACATCTTCTGTTGTAACGCTTTTGAAGCCACCACTGCCGAAATTAAGGACCTCATCCTCAACCTTATAAAGCAACCCAAACCACACTCATACTTCACCCACCAACATCTAACCCTACCTACCACATATACCACCTAGAGCCACGAAGGCATGAACCAATCTGTCAACGAAAACTCTAAGAAAGCCAAGGGCCTCGATTTTCTCATAATCGACTCTAAGGTATGTTATTTCGTATTCGCCCAATTCAAATTAGAGACATGTGTCTTGAATGGTGAGATGTATGTAGGATCCTCTGGCTCAATAGAAGGAAGCACAGAGAATCATCTGATTGAGAATTGGAGCTTCAAAACATTTGGGTTTCCTCTGGTGAGATCAAGCATTGTGTATCGAGTCATGTTTTTCTGTTTGTTTCAGGAATCAAGGATCATCGGTAGATGAGTTCAAGAAATCTGATCAAGACCCAGCTCTGCTCTTATTCGTCGATACAACCTATTTTTCTTCCCTTTAAGTTTATTTGATTCGATTTTCTTCATTATGTTCTGGTTTTCATCTAGATCGAGAAACCACCAAGTAGAAGATGACGTACTTGGGATCAAACTCTTTTTGATGTGTTTCGTTTTCTCTCTGTTTTTTTCCCGCAAAATAGAAATGGAATGTTGATCATCGGTGGGATATCTTGGGAGACCAAAAAAGATCATCTTTGCGAATATCTTCGGAGTTTTTGTGAGGTTCAAAGGCTGTGATCATGAAGGATCGAACCACTAGTCGTTCTCCCAGGTTATGAGCATGTGACGTATTCCCATGTTATTTTCCACTCTCTTTTAATCACAAATCTTTTGTGTTCCAACTCCATTGCCACATATATGTATATCTGGGAGCTTAAGACAATTCATATTTAATAAACTGGCAGATAGATGATGCAAGCATGACTGTTATGGAGATTACACAAAGAAATTATTAATCAGCTTATATTTACAATGACGAAAGCCCCGTTATTGTTAATGTATTTTAAGTACAATTTTCCCAGTTAGGTTTGTTGAATCTTAGAAGGTTCAGTCTCTTTTAACGTGACTTAAGCTCTAGGTAATGATATACATCTTATTTTCTGGCACAACCTAATTGCAAAAGCTGATCTTTTGAACACGATGTTCAATTGACTTTTTGTTACATCATATAGGTTCTTCACTGGAGCCCAAGAGGGATTTTTAAAACTCCTACATGATTAAAAGAACAAAGGAAAGCTTATAGATAGATTAAGCCCATGAAATATACACACTCTGTTTTTAGTCAAATGCATATTCCATAGATTATGAGTCCATAACAAGATGCTTTGTGAGAAAAATTGCTATTGCTCTTAAAACCTGATGTGGAAAAAAACTAATAGTGTTCTATTATGCTTTGTTAATAATGCATATTTTGTGTGGTGGAGTCAAAGCTCAATACTGAGAAAAAGAGGAAAAACATGATTCGGTGGAAATTCCTCAACGTATTTAACGCTGTGGACCTCCAAGCTTATGGACAAGATAGATAGACAAACTAAATTTCTGTGATAGTGATACTAAAGAAAAAAGGACATGACATCATCTATTTCATTTGATAAAAAGAGAGTTAATTAAGCCTACAGAGATAATATATGATCAATTATATAGAATCAGGATCTATGTTAGATTCTAAAACAAAAACAAAAAGTTAAAAAAACCCATACAACTACATATCAAGATTAGAATATTAAGATACCTCAAGAAATCTCAATGGTCTAAACAAGAAATGCACATCTTTCAACTATTTAATTACACGTTTACAATTTTAGGTTGTGATTCAAAAGAAAATTGAGAAAAAAATTTCTTGGTAGATTAATTTAAATACGCTAATAAATTCATTATTTTTGTAATGAGACTAAGAACAAAACCTACACGAACAAGATAAAAGGGGAAAATAAAACTAAAATAGAATAACAATGTGTGTGAATTGATCATACTTTTGGTTAGTTATTTCGCTTTGTAAATACAAGATAAAACAGTTTCAATTAAAATAAGATAAACAATATAGTTAGATATGGAATTCAAGTACAACAATAGCAAAATGAAAAGGTAAACGAGATGATGGACGACGATGATTCACAATATGTTTCAAAATCAACTTATAATTTTACGTTTATTAAAATAACTCTCATAGATATCGATAACCCATTAGAGATTGACAAATTAAATCACATATCATGTACAAGATTAAGCTAACAATATCAAATGATCTTACTAAATTTTGCTGGCCAATATCAAGTTGAAGATTTCAAACCTTATTGTTATATATAATTATTTGTTTTATTATTTAAACTATATAATAATAAATACCAAAATTAGTCTCATATTAATCTATGATGGTCTAATAAAAAGGGAATAATCCTAGCTTTCTAAACTATCCACCTAACCAAAGGCTTCTTGATAATTATTTTGGGTATATAATACTCCAAAATAAATTTATTGTGCGTGAGGAAAAGTTCAATAAATGAATTTACCTTTACCCTAAGACTGACTAACAGTTCTTTGATAATGTCGAAGCAAAATTAATAGTAAGTCAGCAATTCAAATAGCCAAAATAATTCTGATAATGTTAATTGGTAAATCAACATGTCCTTCAACTATTTATAATAGAGGGAATCCTACACTGCACATATTTACAAATAAGTGAGTATAATGGAAATCCACTATTGTTTTCTGCTAAATCATTTTAAAAGCAAAATTATATCAGAAAAATAAACATAGTGAAAAGATGATCAATTTCATAACTTTTTTCTTTGTGAAATTTTAAGTCAAGAAAAAAAATTGTTTCGTGAAAGATCATAACATGAAAACTAATACACATTGTATATAAAAACGACCAACGTATTTGGTCGTCAAATGTTTTGTAACATATATTTGCTAATCATTTCAATGATCTTTGTTAAATACTATAAATGATAAAAAAAAAAGAAAAAATAAAAACACTTAAATAAAATGTATATACAAACAAGCATTCAAAATAGAATTAGATGTTGTTACTTTTTCTGGTCATTTTTAATGAGATTTTACAAATCTGTAATATTTAATGAACACAAATCCGCGCGTATGTAGGTGATATCTCCACTACAGGAACCACGATGGTATAGGAAGTTAAAATTGTACCATTTGTTTCATGAGGCTGCATCATCAATCACACTCCTAATGTGGATATAACAATAACAAATGGTTGTGCCCATAAAAGGAATGATATAGAAGATTATAGAGAAATTGCAAGGTAAGCGTTTTAACATATTAATGAAAACGGGACTAATAGAGGCAATTATGATGGTGGCATGACGGTAATGTTCTAACTAAGATTATTTATCCTTTGCGTGTTTGTATTTACTTATCTTTTCCAATTTTAATGCACACCATGAGATTATTAATATTGCCTAAGTTTGCTGACAAAGACATGTATGATGTGTATTTTACATGAATGAGTGATTGTAGAATCAAAAGCTATCAAATACCTAAGGTGGTTTATTCAAACCCTCAAAATGGTAAGAATCTTTCAAAAAGCCAAATTTTGTATAAAAAAAGAGTAATTTTTTCTCAAAAAGCTAAACTTTCTGTAAAGAAGAGTAAATATCTAAGCTCACCTTCTTCAATAAATATGGACAACCCATAATCGGTTGCTTTAAGCATAGCATTCTCCTTTTTACTCGCGAGCAAGAAATTCTCAGGCTTGAGATCTCGATGAGTCACAACCATGAAATGACAAATGTGAATAACCTTCACAATTGAGCTAATGATTTCAGTAGCACCTCTCTCAGAGTAATGCCTCTTAGCTATGATCATATTAAACAACTCAACAACAGGACACAACTCCATCACCAAAAGTACAAATTTTATATCCTCATAAGCACCTTTGATCTCTAGGTTGTCCAGAGAGATACTGCATAATCTGAATATCTCTCTTCATATCCTCTTTGTCTTGCTTACTAATTAGCTTCCTATTGAGAATCGATTTGCAAGCGTAACCTGTGCCAATCTATCTGCACATGTGTGTAATCCCGAACTGACCTCGATCCAATTCCTTACCTAAGCTGTAAAATAAAAACAGGTCCTTCAACTATTTATAATAGAGGGAATCCTACACTAAACAGATTTAAATATAAGTGAGTATAATGGAAATCCTCTATTGCTTTCTGCTAAGTCATTTTAAAAGCAAAATTATATCAGAAAAATAAACATAGTGAAAAGATGATCAGTTTTCTCATGACTTTTTTCTTTGTGAAATTTTAAGTCAAGGAAAACAAATCGTTTCGTGAAAGATCATAACATGAAAACTAATACACATTGTATATAAAAAAACGACCAACGTATTATGTAACATAGATTTGCTAATCATTTCAATGTTCTTTGTCAAATACTATAAATGATAAAAAAATTAAAAAAATAAAAACACTTAAATAAAATGTATATACAAACATGTATTCAAAATTGAATTAGATATTGTAATTTTCTATGATCATTTTTAATGAGATTTTACAAATCCGTAATATTTAATGAACACAAATCCGCTCGTACGTAGGTGATATCTCCACTATAGGAACCACGATGGCATAGAAAGCTAAAATTGTATCATTTGTCTCATGAGGCTGCATCATCAATAACACTCCTAATGTGGATATAACAATAACAAATGGTTGTGCCCATAAAAGGAATGATGTAGAAGAATATAGAGAAATTGCAAGGTAAGCATTTTAGCATATTAATGAAAGCGAGACTAACAGAGGCAATTATGATGGTGGCGTGACGGTAATGTTCTAACTAAGACTATTTATCCTTTATGATGTCTGTATTTACTTATCCTTTCCAATTTGAATTCACACCATGAGATTTTTAATATTGCCTAAGATTGCTGACAGAGACATGTTTGATGTGTATTTTACATGAATGAGTGATTGTGCTAATAAAAACTCGATTGATAGTTCTTTATTTTTGCTAATGTGAAACATACGCCTTCGGCTAAGTGAAAAACAGATTTTTAGAAGCGAAAACTATACCGATTTTTTCTCCTTAGCAAATGCATCTCATGATTTATTCGTCTCATAGGCGGCCGCGTTTTGGAATAGATAAGTAAAAATAAAAACTCATTTACCCAAATATAGAAAGTATATACACATGATAATTTAATACAACACTTTCTTGATTCAATGCTTCAAATCTTCAGACTAAATGCATGCAAAATTAACAAAACATATTGTGACTTTTAATAGTCGACAATATATATAATGTTAATCTTTCGGGGCACAGATGAAGGATGTAATCAACCATATAATGCTCATGAGATCTATATATTAATAGATTTCAAACAATCAAGAAATTTTTTTCCAGACAAACATTTTTAGAAATTTTAAAATAATTATTAGAAAACATGCAACTTTGTTCTTTATTCCGTCAATTTAAAACATTCAATGAAATTTTTTTTTGAGTATGTCTCTTTTCTTTATGATCATTTTATAAAAGTTTATTACATGTGTTGTAAATAATTTAATAATATTTATAAAAATTGATTTGTTGTTCTCAATATAACAAAGTTACCACAAAATTTTTGGACAGTATTATTTTGTAGAAGCTTATTATAACTATTACAAAAACTGTAAAACAAATGAATTTTGTAGATAGAGACTGGACGAGAGACGACGAAAAAAAAATCTTCAGTGAGCGACAAAGAAGAAGCCATCGTCTGGGTCGGTGGTCGGAACTTTTTTCCGGCGTCGTTCCTTCCTGTTATATTTAATCAAGCTTTGCTTCTTCCTTCTTTCTCTTAGATCTTAAGCCTCCCGAGATGTTTCTGCCTCTGCAACAAGTATCTCTTGGAAGTGATCTTCCATGGTGATTTTGGCTGGAATCTTTTAAGGATTTCAGTGTGGAGAGGGAACGAGGGTTAGGCCACAGATTTAGAAGAAAGAGGTCGGTTTTGGCGAGATTTGACATTGTAATTTCAGATCTAGGGTTTTGCTAGGTAGATTTGGGATGCACGGAGGTGGTGTTGCTTCTTACGACAATGTTGGTAGCCGGTGCTCTTTCTCCTAGTGGCTCTCAGATCATTTTCAATTTGTTGCAAGGTCAGATCTTTGCCTTTGCTTTGTGTATCTTCTTTTGATCGAAGATTTAGGTTATTATGGCAATCTAGAGGGTTTTGATGGTGCGGTTTTGGGCGGGTGGTGGTCAATATCGGTCTTCAGCGTGTATATGTGGTTGTTGCTTTAGGTTGATGTTCTGCTCATCCGTTAAGGCTATCGGTTTTAGTCTTTAGTGAGTGGTTGTTTTCGATCGGCAGTTTCGCTCGTCTATGCTTCAAGGTTACAGGTTTCGGGTTGGTGATGCTTGGAGATCGAGAAGTTGTGCTGGTCCTTGATTGAAACTACGGGTCGTCCGGATTCATCTCAAGGGACTGGAGTTTTGGCTCTCTGCATCCGATCTTTGGGTAGGTGTTTACCAAAACCATTTCATCATCATCTGCTCGAGTTGTGGAGTCTTCGTCTCTTCGTGGCTTCGTATATTCGGAGCAATATAATGGAGGTCGAATTATTCGTGGTTCCATCGGGAACAATATAAAGAGCCATCTCTTTTAACTCAAATAAGTTTGACCAGGATGCTTCGTGCTCAATTCTGCTTTCGATCTCTTTGGTATTGCTTTTCAAGAAGTCTTTGGCCATTTATTTAGATTTGCTCTTAATTTTCTCCTTTATCTTCTATGTTTTGGTAATGTATCTGTCTCCGGTATATGTGTTACCGGTTTTGGCTTCGGGAGGTATTGTTTACCTCGCTGACTTTTGATTCCGGATGTTATTGTTTATCATGCCGGCTTGTGGCTCCGAAAAGGTTTCGACCTTATCGGCTTAGTGTAATCCTTTGTTTTAAGTTAATAAAAAAGTAAGTTTAGAGGAAAAAAACGGTAAAACAAATAATGCTTATTAAAAAACTTATGTTATTGAATATAGTGGAAATAACTATTGTCTAACTTTTTCTTCAAACTATATATGCTAAAACATCACATTGGCAAATTTTACATCTATCATTTAATAGGTTTTTATAGAATTTGCCAAAAAAATCATGAACTTTCGAATTAAAGCCATAAAAAACATGAACTCACAAGTAAACCATTTTATACATCAACTATTGGTCAAACAAGAAAAAATCACCAATTATCGTTGACCAAGCCATTTTGAACACGGTTAAAGTCAAACCGTTAACTCCGTTAGTGAATAGTTGACGTTTACTTTTGACGTGTCTGAAATGGCTTGGTCAACGATAGTTGGTGATTTTTTTTAGTTTTGTGGTTAAACTTTGAGGATTAAAATAGCTTACCAAAATTTTAGAATTTTATATGTTTTTTAGAATAATTTGGCAAATATAAATTATATATGATTTTGATAATATGCAATATAACTATATATCAATGATTTTAATAAGCAAATTAGCTTTTGATGTTATGCAAAAGTTCCATCGTATATTTTTCTATTAATCTGAAATAACTAAGATTATATTTACAAACACCTAATAGTTTCAACAAATTTAAAATAATTCAAACGTAAACATAATGCGAAGGTCTGTTGTAGGATAGATGGTTCATGGAAACAAACGGAACCATGGACAGGGATTGATTGGGTTTACGAATGCCCGACAAAGAGAACAATGTTGCTTGGAGCTAAATGCTCTGACCCAATGTAATTCAGGAGAGAATGGTATAGTTTCAAGACTTTGAGACTAATTGTGCACAATCTCTTTTATTTCCTCGACGAGTTCCACATCTCTTGCGCCGGGTTTCTATATTTTACAATATCTTTTATTTCTCGTAATTTGAACTCTAAAGCGGACTACTTAACGCGTTCTTCCAGATCCCGTGGCAGAGAGACTTCCTTTGTAGACGTTTTTCCACCAGATTGGATCTCTAATCGTGGAATTTAAAATTTATAATTAAGTTGGCAAAAAAACATAATACTGATAGTTGTGCCCAACACGTGGTCATGCTTGTGATTATCCTTAAGATAATCCATGTAATGG
>OVAN01003997.1:255-27159 GCA_900406275.1 Anastatica hierochuntica
GGGGGAGGAGGTGGTGGAGAGTAAACAGGCGGCGGAGGTGGAGGCGGAGGTGGCGGAGAGTAAACTGGAGGAGGTGGTGGAGGCGGAGGTGGTGGAGAGTAAACTGGAGGAGGTGGCGGAGGCGGTGGAGGCGGAGGTGGTGGTGAGTAAACTGGAGGAGGTGGAGGAGAATTAACCGGTGGTGGTGGTGGTGGAGAGTAAACCGGTGGAGGTGGTGGAGAATAAACAGGAGGTGAAGTGAAAACTGGCGACGGTGGGGATGGAGATGGCGGCGGTAACGGGGTAACAATGGGAGGACGAGATGGCGCAGAACGGCCGCAACCAAACGATCCACAATTTACCGGCGGACGAGACAAGAACGCTGAACATTGCCCAGGAGATCTCTGAGCAGGTCTACCCGGCAAACAATTCCTCCGGTCATCAAATCCTGGCAACCTGAGACACACAGGCGGTTCTCCGGTAAAGAAATTGTAGCTGAAAGTGAAGTTCTCAAGCTTCGGTAGCTGGCAAATACTCGCCGGAATCTTCCCGGATAACTTATTATGCGCCACGTTAAGCTGCTCCAAAGAAACCATCTGGCCGACACTTTCCGGCAACGGCCCCACCAGCTCATTAAAGCTGACGTCAAACACCGTCACGTTTTTCAACCGGCCGAGATCCGCCGGTAAACAAGAGTTAAGCCCATTGTTCATGAAAATGATCTCGTTTAGGTTCTTCATCTCCACTAGACTCGACGGAACACAACCATGGAACCGATTATTCGCCAACACGACGACGGAAACCGGCGAGTCTCCGAAATTTTTCGGTAACTCAAACCGGAACCGGTTATGGTTAATGAAAATCGCGTCGAGATCTTTACTGAAAAGCTCTTTCGGTACAGTTCCTTCGAACTCATTAAACCGAAGATCCAAAAACTTCAACGACGGCAAACCCAACACAACCGCCGGAAATTTCCCGGCGAATCGGTTGTTACTGAGATCGAGCTCAAACAAAAGCTTAAGCCGGTTGAACCGGTGCGGTACTGTACCACAAAACCGGTTCGAGTTTACATGAAACAAAGCTAGATCTGATAACAAACCAAGCTCTTCAGGTAAATACCCAGCGATATCGGCGTGATTGAGATCGATTCCGGCGACAGTACGGATCTTCGGATTATCAAGCGCCGGCGAACAGAAAACGCCGGTGTAGTTACAGACATTGGATCCGATCCAATTCGCGGTGAAATTAAAAGGATCGGAGAGGATCGCTTGTTTCCAAGCTTGAAGAGCTATGTAAGCATTTCGCAACCGAGGGTTTTCGAAGACCAAAGAAGGATCGACGGTGACTTTCACGCCGCGTTCGGCGAATTCGAGCAACTGACGGCGTTGAATGAGTCGTACTTCGTTATCGGAGAGAGCGCCGCCGCCGCCGCCATGAGAAGAGATGGAGAGAGAATGAGAGAGATTGAGGAGAAGGAAGAGGAGGATTTGAATCGTCGTGTTCTTCATATCACGACACAAGACATCTGAGTGTGAGTGGCAATGGTGTGAAAATTGAAAGAAGAAGCAAGGGTAAAATGGGAAATGTAATAACAAATGTGGGAGCTGTTTAGGGATATGAGAAAGAGAAGGAGCTTTGTTTGTGTGTTGTGTGGAAGCAGAGAGAGAATATAAATGAAATGAAAGAGAAGACAGCTCATTCACAGCTCAGGCCCTAACCCATTTGCTTTCTTCCAACTTTTTTTTTTTTCTTATTTCAAATTTAAATTTCTTCTTTATAAATTATTAATTACTAATTAATTATTGTTTATTATGTACCTATTCCACATTATTGGTATCTAACCTTTTCTCAACTGAAATCATTTTAATTTCAAAATCCAAAATAATTTGCAAAACTCATAAAAAAAAATTGGCGCGTAAGATGATTTTAGTCTCAAATATTAATCACTAATTAGAGTTAGATTTTGATTTGCGTGGCCATACTGATGTTTTTTAGTTTTTATGTATTCTATATTTCATTATAATTGATGCTTAAGGTTTTTTCACACCGTTACCTTTTAAGTGTGGTTTATGTTCATACAAAATGAGTAAATTTTTTCCAGCTTTATTTAATACATTGTTTTATTTGATTTGTTTATTTACTGAACTAAAAGAGTAAGGATAAAGCTAAACAAATTTTACAAAAACATTTACATTGAAAATATAAAACTATATTTAAAATTAAACAAAAATTTACCTCTAAATTGACATTTAAAACGAAACGGTCATACAATTTATCTCGATTATAGAAAAACATCATTAACTAAAATTATATCAACCGATGAAAATAAACCGCATAATTTGATTGGTTAAAATGTTCAAACAACTTTAGATTTTTATATCGAAACTTGAAAACATCACTTATATTGAAACGAAGTTTTTTTCTAATACTTCACTCAAAGTGAATCGGAGGGAGTATTTAATTTATGGTTGATCATTTTTAAATTTTTAGTATCATGTTTAATATTTTTGATTACTTTTTTTTGTCGCAATATTTTCGATTACTTTAAGTTTCATATTCATATTTAAAATTTTTAGATTTTTTCAATTTTTTCGAAACAATTACTACGGGTTCCGGTACGAGTTCGTTTTAGATAATATTCAACGCTCGAAATACCGTTAAACAAACCCGTTAGGGTATTCCTTTATTTAAAAATATCAGATGGCAAAACTTAAGTTTTTTATAGTATATAAAATATTAGATAATTGAATTTTTTAATGTCTTCAGCAATATTTTGGTTTGTGAATGAGTAATTAGAATCAATTTTTTATTTTTATTTTATTTATTAAATAAATTAGATACATTTAATAAGATTTTTAAGACGTCATGAAAATGTTGTGTACTTCTGTTTTAATATAAAAAGATGTATTTTTCTTTTATTTGTAATTTGCCGAAAATATTATTTTCGGTAATAAAATAACTAATTGGAATGTTAAAAAAAACATCAAGATTCAGCTAATTTTTTAGCAAAATTTTATATGATATCTTTGAAATACATGTGATTATTTGTAAAAATTGATATATTATTACCTAAATTGGGAAGTATTAATCAAGTTGATTTTAAGAAAAAAGATGACTTCACCGAAAGGTCTTGTGATACTGTTTTTTGTTTACTTTTAAAATTTCTCAATCATCTACAGCACATATAATATTCCATTTTTATAAAGATATATTACATCTATCTATATTGAAAATATAAGAGAATGCCTAAGTTTAATGTATTATACATGTGCTATTTGTGAATTTCATAGATGCTTTTCTTATTTTCTAGTAAATTAACTCCACAATATCTCTATTCTTCTATGTGAAAATACAAAAATTTGATATCATAATAATAGAACAACATAATAAACAAATAAATAATTAGGCATGCATATAATAATAATAATAATAATAATAATAATAATAATAATGAAAAACGCGCAAAGAGAAGATGTCGAAGGAAAGAAGAAAAGGATAATGCCAGCTTTTTAGAGCCTCTCTTTTTTCGGTTCTTTGATGTTGAAAATTCCTTTTCAACAGATTCTACAGAAGCAAACAAAAGCAAAAGTCTTTAGAATGAAGACACAAACTAATTATTATTATTATTATTAGATGAACATTATTCAACAACTAATCATGTTTATTTTAACAATAATTGTCGTCTAATATCTTTAACCAATAACAACAATATAAAGTAGTTTAAATTAAAAAAAGTGGTTAAACAAAAAATTTTAATTAATTTAAAAGAGAGGTGGTTAAGAGGTCAAATAATGTGTTATTTCTTGCCGAGTTTCGGCGTATCGGTTGTGTTGACCGTGAAACCATAATTAACTTAATTTAATGCAATTTTGAACGTTGCTTCACCGATGAAATTTTGGTGATATCACGAGATTATTTATTTTTTTTCTCAATCACGAGTTTATTTATTCAATGTTCTTATTTTTCAAATTAATACGAATTAAATTATACGCGGTTGAGTGTTTGAATTTGATTAAAAAAAAAACAATGTATGATGTTATGTAGTTGCATCACTAAAATGGATAGAGCGATATGGTGTAGTGGTTATTGTATTTATCGTATAACCATTAGTTGACATTCACATGCATATAAGAGTTTGACTATATAACTTAGGTTCCGCTCTTACCTATGAGTTTGTAAATAATTTTAATATTTGATTTTTATAAGACAATGATATATATAAGTTAAATAATGTTAATATATATTATCTACGTTTTGTGCACAACAAAAATATTATCTACGTTTATAAAATGCATTCGGTTCACTTAGTTTGATTTGGTCACATTTTGTAAATTATATCTAAACTCTCTAAGCGTGATTATTGTAACGATAGAGAAATGAGATAAAATGTTGGACAAATTAGTTTTTTTTTCTTCTTTGATCTAACAAATTTTCTCCAACTAACAAACTCGATAAAAAATGTATGAATATATATATTATATGATATATTTATACTATGTGTTTTGATATATATTACAAATTAAATATAAGACTTTTGAAATTGTGTTTAAATGAGATAAACTATTTTTTGGAATAAAATTTATCGAGTGTAAAAAATTTATTTAGCTATGATGATAACTGTATCATTTTTATTTATCGCCGTTTTTGATTTTCGTAGTGCTAAACTATATGATTAATTTCATATTTTTGTTAACCAAAAGGTTATGAATTGATATCCGTATACAATTTCAAGCAGGGAACAATAAAATCTAGTGATTTTTGTTAACACATAAAATTGTAAGCTCGACTTAAAGTCTCAACTTCTAGATCACTACTAGTCACTTAAATCTAGTGATTGGTGTTAGGTTAGTTATAAATTTATTATGTACTAGAAATATTTCCGTGTATACGCACAGGATAAATTTTATACAATATACTTTTAAAATATTAAATTTCTTTTAAGAATTATAAAAGTCCATAAATATCAAAGAATTCAATATTATTAGGAGAGGTTACCTGACCAATTGACAACAAAAATTTTATATATATTATATATCAATCTTTCTCATTTATTAAAGATGAAAAAGTTACAGAAAGTACCTAACAATAACATAATTTACTGTCTAAGGTTTTTTATTTTGTAAATACCTATTTCGAGTTAATTTCATTTTTATTTGTGCGACGAACAATATATCGCCACAACCTAAAATGTTTGTGAATGAGTTTAAAAACGTTTGTCAGTTACACAAAGTATAACCTAAAACGTTTGTAAGCCACACGAAGTATAATAGCAAATTCTCTTAATAAAAGTTAATTTTGAATATAAAATAAAATGTTGAATACTAAAGCATCTAAAAAAACTTGAATCACCTAATGTATGATGATTATTTTTTTCGTTTGAAATTTTATGACTGATCAAAAAAGTCATACAGCTGATCAAAACATATCAGAAATAAAAAATACATATCCATAAATCTAAAGGAAGATAAAATCGGGTGATAAACTTATTATTCTTATCGAAGACGGTCGTGCAACCAAGCTGAACCACCGATAAAAATATGCGATAGAAATATATTATCCCGTATAACGATCTTTGCAATATCTTGTGTGATTCAATTGACTTTATATTCCAACTCAAATTTATAAATATCAAAATATTATCCAACGTTCTCATACATTCTTTGAATATTTAATTTTTAATAATATTGTGTTTAATAATAAATATTTATGAATAATAAATAACAATTAATTACCATGCATGATTGTGCTGATTAGAAAAAGAAGTAACTATGCACAAATAAAAAATAGTCAAATTTCATTGGTTCTTAGATTAATTTGTTTTTATTAGGTGTCATTTTCTAAAGGTATTAAAATGCTTATGTTTCATCATATTGGAGACACTTGTGTTATTATAGTATTGATTATGTAATGAGAAAATCAACGGAATTATTTGAGTTGCTTATATGACATGAAATGATGATAAATTTTTTGTGTTTCTTTAACATTTATATCTAAAAATAATAAGCGTTGATAATATATAACTCTTCTAAAAACATATTATACTTAAACATTATAAATATAAAAAAATAAGAGGAGCTCCTCCTCTATTTGTTTGTTTATGTGAATTAATTTTGATGTTTTTTTATTGGCATAATTAATATTTTTTTGTATTTTTATTTTCTTTCCTAGACATTAGTTACAAATGTTAAAAACACTCTTTTTCATTGATTTTCATAATTGATTCCTAAAAAAATTTAGTTGTAGGAAAATAACGTTAAATCTTAATTGTCATATTAATTACTTGCATATTAGTCTAACCGATATTTATATAATTTATGAAAAATATTTTTGGAATAATTAAAAATATATATTATTTCAAGATATATTACATTAACATTACAAACTATCTGTAAAAGTATATTATTTTGAAAACATTATACTTTGATACTCTAGGGTCTTTATAAAAAGTTTTTTAAATTAAATTAATCTCAATGTCATTATATTTTTTTCCATGTCATTTTATACCAAAACCATTTCATGAAGATAAATTACCTTTTTTTTTATCTAACTTTATTTTTGAATTATAGTAAAGATATCATTGTAAACTTTTTTTATTATGTGAATCAAAATAAGAATCAGTTACTTTTTATAACCAAATACAGTTGTTGTGTGTTTGAAATTCATTTTTCACTTCTTAGTTAGATATATAAAGCCATGATCAATAACCAAATAATTTTAATACACGAGACAAACACAGTTTTACATAATCGCATTAAAAAAGACATTAATCGGAAGCAATGTTGAGAAAAATCGAGCCAAAACCGAACCAAATTTATAATATATGAACGGTTATTTGTTTTGAAAACACAAGTAAGACTACAAACGTAATGAACCAAAATATTTTAAATACTTGAAAATAATCGAAAACATATTTGAAAATATATTCTAAAATATTATAAAAATAAATAAATAATCAAAATAGTTCTAAATTTCAAAAACCCAATTATTCAAAAATCAAAAGAACCGACCCAAATAGATCCTGACCGAACCGAAGAACAGACAGCTCACTCCCCATCAGACGCACGGTGGAACAAGGGTTTGGCGGCAGTAGCCAGAAACGCCGCAAAGTTCAAAACTTTACTCAGCACTTTGATTTTCCGGTGATCTTGCGATCGTGGGTTTTCACATATGAATCCGATTCGACGTTTCTCCTTGACGCGGCGTGTGAATAGGTTGAGCAGCGTCGAGTCATGCCTACGACATTTCTGCGGAAACAGCGTCAAGGACGAAGGAGACTGGTTTTACTCGCCGGAGTGGTGGGACCCTCATGACGGCGGCCACACGGTTTCACGAGCTGTCTCTGACAAAGGAAACGGCGTCGTTTCTGTCGTCGCCCACCCTTGTTCTCGTCCTGTGAGTATCTTTTGTTGATTCAAGCTTTTCTTTGGTGTGTGAATATGTGGAATCAGTTATGCAAACTAGGAATCGACCCTTGTTGAAGATAACATTGTTTGATTGAGGATGATTTGTCTTATGTAGAGTAGAGATTTATGGGGAGAAACTGAGAGATGGCTTGAGAGAAGGTATATGGAGATAATGCAAAGAGATGGGGAGAAGAATGGAAGGTTTAAGATACTTGGATATCAATGGAGATCTCTTCGGTTTAACGATGATACTCGACAAAGCACAGTGAAAGTCATGGCTGCTTGTAGAGCATTGCAACCGAGTTCCATTTTCTACATGCAACAGCCTCATTGTCTTGCTGTTCCATGTAGTTTGTTTAACCTTTTTATTCTTTTGCTACCTTGTCTCGCGTCTAGATGCTCAAATTTTAAGGAAAACAATGGACATGATACACAGAATACGACTTGTTTAAGTGAACTAGGTGAAGGAATGATACTAGTAGATTCAATTTTCTGATACTAACTCCATTTTTAACTAGAGAGAAGGCTAAATATGACTCCTCTGCCGTTGTTCTTAGTTGGTACAGTTTAAATGGTGAAAGAAAGGACTAGATCAAGGAAAAGAGATTCAGGGCTTACACGTTATGTATTGTGACCGCTTGTTTATCGTGGTTGATATTTGTGTTAGTCCTATGTGTTCGTTTATAAAACGGTTTAGGCTAATGGTGACTCTGATGTGGTTTTTAGTTCGCTTCTGTGTTATTACTTTCACTAACAAAGGTTTTTAAGCTGCATTCTTTTCTTTTGTGACAGATCTGAAGAGCATGGTTTCAGTTGGATTGACTTCTCTTGCAGCTTCTAAATATGATATGAGGAGTGTAGCTAATGGGAAGAAACAAATGCGCATATTGTGCATTGGTCACGGTGGAGGAAGTTTACCGTTGTTTCTAGCTAATTACATCCGTGGTAGGAACTTTCTATGTACCTATATTTCTAGAACTGCCGTCTCTAATTCTTATATTAACCGATGCAAATGGTGTTTTTAATCCGTCTTCTAGGTGCTGTTATTGACATAGTTGAGATAGACCCGCTTGTTATCTCAGAGTCGGTTCGAGCAATGGGCTTTCCTGCATTCTCTGTCATGACAACACACGGGAAACGAGCATTACCAACTCCTGAGATGATTGACCAAGTGATGTGGCAAGGCATCCACGAGAGACTCTTCCTTTACGAATCAGAAGCTGAGGAATTCATTCTCAGGAACCAAAATAACTCTTATGACATGATCTTCATGGATGCTTATGATGGAGCAGACATATTTCCCCATAGTCTGTGGGATTCCAATTCCGTGTTCATGAAAGCTTTGAGCGAAAGACTTAATCAAGATCATGGAACTCTAGTGGTGAACCTTCACTCTGATGCAGACATCTCAGACATAGACAGATCCAATGAAGGTGTAACAACGGGGAAGTATGTGAGAAAAGTCGGTAAAGCCTATAAAGCGGGTTTAATGGAGAATGAACGAAAAGGGTTGGCGTTTGCTTGTGCAGTGCCATGGCTATGTAACATATCTTTAGTGGTGAGCAGAGGGATGAGGTTAGAGGGAAGACATAAAGACCAAACCATGAGTAATCTCATGAACACAGCTCAAGAAGTGGACCGAATCCTGCGCCTTCCTTTTTCTTGCTCGGATTATTTGAAACTCAGTTTTGCCATCATATAATTGGATCTCAAGATTGGAGAGGTATGTAGAAGAATGTCAAACATGGATATAAAAGTTGCAACCGTTTTATTCATTAACCAGCACAAAGATCAGGTATAGATTGTTGACTCATGAAATCAAGCAAGAGATGGAAAGGCAACAAGAGGGAACTTGCGGAAAATCACAAGACCGGTTGTTTCAGTTAGATCATCAGACTGTCTCCTTGGGGCTTGGACATCCATTTGCCAGTTGAAACGTTTCACAAAGTTGGCCAATGTTACTCCAAGCAAAGCCGATGTGAATCCGATTCCAGGACATATCCTTTTTCCCGATCCGAATGGAATGAACTTGAAATCTTGTCCCTGAAAATCCAAATCCGAGTCTAAATGCCTTTCTGGTCTAAATTCTTCTGCATCTTTCCCCCATGTTGTATTGTCTCTTTGAATTGCCCAAGCATTGATTATAACCTGTCTTGTGTTATCATAGTTTTTGTCACTCATGTCAAATAAAATTATTACTTCATATATAATGAATTAACGAAAAAATTAACTTAATAATAGTATACATGGAGATAGCATCCATAAACAATTAACGAAAAAAATTACATGAAATATGTTATATATTATTTGCATTGGATATTTATAAAATAAAATGTTTTATTTACATACCTATCAATTTATATTTTATTAAAAGACTAACTACTTGTTTATTGCATTTCAATTTTTAGTTATTTTATAATTTGGCAGAAGTAACTTAAGAAATACTAACATTTACTTGATTTATGAACTCAAAATTTATTTTGTAAGATACAAGATTTGTTTTAATCAAAATGTGTAAGTGGAAGATTTTTTTTGTTTTTGACTTTTTTTTGCCCCTATGACTTAATGTTCATTTAAATTTTAATTTAAGTAAATGATGATATTAGTTTTGTTATAAGGGTGAATGTTTTGTGTAGAATATAACAAAAGATTAAACCTGTGTGCCGGAAGCAATATTATATCCTTTTAACTTGACATCTTCGGTGAAAACTCTGGGAACTATTAATGGAGCTGGAGGACGCAACCTTAAAGCCTCCTTAATAACAGCTTGTAAATAGTTAATCTTCTCAGCTTCTTTCTCTGTTACATATGAATCATTTTGTGAACTTGAACGGATCTCTTCTTGGAGTTTCTTCATGACCTTTGGATGTCTTATTAACTCTGTCATTGTCCATTCAAGAAATGACAGAGTTGTTGCCGTTCCGGCTAAAAACATGTCCTGATAGACGGAAATAAAAACCCGAAATGAACCAAATCGAACTTGAAATTCATTAGTTTTTTTTTTGTCATCAGTCTAATGGCTTAGTAGTTCCCTAAAAAGGGCATCACCCCAGATTCAAATCCAAGTAAATGAGTTTGGCCAACAGAGGTGGTAACCACTGTACCACTTGTGCCGCACTCATTAGTTTTAAACTAAACTAAATATAACTCTCTCTGTTATTTTTTTGTCAACTCCCTCTCTTATTTTATATACTGGTTTAAAGTTTCTCACGTATATTAAGAAAATGATTAAATGTTTTGTTTACCTGCATTATTTTATTTGATTTGTTTATTAAATGATCTAAAGGACTAACGACAAAATTGAAAATTTTGACAAACATTTGCATTGGAAACATAAAATGATACTTAAAATGAAATAAAAGTTAAAGTCTACAATGATTTTTAAAAAATAACGCAGTGAGTATTATTTTAGATCGAATTACAAAAACCTAATTCGGATTTAAACTAAAATTAACATGTGGGCATAAATGCATAAGTTTTCTATACTAAACAATTTCAATAACTATAAACCAATGGTAATTCAAAAAATTTAAATTTCACTATATTATTTAAATTTTATAATCTAATAACAACTAATAAGACACGCGTTAAAAAAATATCTAAAATATCAATATTTGTGAAAGAAGCAAAAAAGTTTAAAAACAATATTTTCGCCCCCTCAATAAGGGAACCCTTTACCGATAACTTAATATATGGATTTTGACGTAAAAAAAAAGAGAGTATAAATTAAGTTTAAATAATGCAAACTCATAATTTTAAATATTGCAAAAGTCACTTTTCTATGAAGATAGAAAAATGGATGATCTTACCCATATGATAAGTTTTAAGGCACTTTTTCCAAGCTCGAATTGTCCCGTGTTGTCTCTTTGAATCGTTAGTAACTTATCCACAAGGTCGGATTTGTTCTTTTCATCTGCATCTTCATGTTCTTTAACCACTCTTTCGAGAAATTCATCAAACTTTTTATCAACCTCCTCCATTTTATGATCAAGACCGCGGATCCTATCAATCCACGACAAACTAGGAATGTATTCTCCTATAGGAAATTCACCTAAAAGTGCCGCGAAAGTACTCACTATGTTCTCAACATCGATCCCATCTTCCTCGCTGCTATATTTCCTTCCCAATGCAATTCTACATATTATATCGTTTGTTAAAGTCATTAGGAGTTTGCTTAGATTTACCGGTGTGGGAGAAGCAGAGCAACTCGCTTTTTCCAGCTTCTCAATCGTTAGTTTTATCTCTTCTTCTCTTATCTTCTCATAAGACCGGACCAATTTGTTGTTGAGTAGATTCTGCATGCATATACTCTGCATTCATACAAAGATTCGAAATGTTTCGTTACTAAAACATAAACTATATTTTGTACTCTAATTAAATTTTTTTTTTCCATGGGGTAAAAAGAAGCTGCGTCCAATTTTGTTGGACCATGTTTGTATACTTTTCTTACAAAACTACCAAAAATAGTTATGAATAAAATGATTCCTTAGTTAGGAGTTTCCACAAAATATTTGTAGACTAGATTTTAATATGCGCTAAACATGGGTTAAAAATTTGAAATAAAAAACAAACGTATTGATTATAATTAGAATAAAAATATTTAGGTATTTATTTTGTGTGAAATATGCAACACTTGAATAAGAATTATTCTTATAATAATTAACGATACCATTCTCTTGTAAAAACGTTTATATTCATAAAGTTGTATAGTTATAACAGTAGGGGTTGCATATAATGTCCGATTTATCATCATCAGTAATAGAATTAAGATTAAAATATAAATGATGTTGTTATTTTCGGTTCGATCAAACTAGTTGTTCCTTTAATTAAGTACCTTCATTTGTCTCCAATATTCTCCATAAGGGGCAAAGGCCACATCTCTTCCACCACTCAAAATTTTATCAACCACTTTTGTTTTTGGGCGGTTGGCACACTTGAGATCGTGCGTCTTCATCACATCATGAGCAACATCAGCCGAGGAAACTATAAGGACTGGCGTGCGGCCGAAATGGAGGAGCATGAGCGGTCCATATTGGAGGCTAAGGGAACGGAGAGAGCGGTGAGTATGGATGCTGAGTTGGTGGAGGTTTCCGATCACCGGAAGTCGCCATGGAGACGGTGGCTGGTTGACCTTGTGGGTGGTGATTCCTTTGAGAATGGATTTTAGAAGGAGAAGTGCAAGGAGGGTTGTTAAGCACAAAGTCACTAATATAATTTCCATTTCTTATATTCTATCACTCTTATAATTAGTCTTTTTGTGATATGAGCATTTCATCTTCCTCTCTAATTAGTAATTTATAGGGCTGTGGATTTCAACGTTTTAATTTAGAGCACCCGCATTGAAAGTTCAATGCGGGGTTCACACACAAATCAAGAAAAAAAAACACAAAATCCGAGGAACCCGAGCTCTCTCGAAGTCTTCCAAGTGAACCCGTATCATAAGGGGTTCGCCACGTGGCGAACCCCCATTGGTCCGATTTTATTTATTTTTATTTCTTTTTTAAAAAAACGAAAAAAAAGTAAAAATTCAAATTTTTTTTTTTGGTGAACCCCCCATGGTTCACCAATGCAGATGCCCTTAGTATGCATAATGCGCATGAGAATATATTGTCAATTTTTTTTTTGTCATCAGGGTAGTGGTTTAGCAGTTCTCTGAAAAGGGTATTACCCCGGATTCGAATCCAGGTAAGTGAACTTGGCTAACAGAGGTGGTAACAACTGTACCACTTGTGCCGCTGAGAATATAATGTCAAATTATTATTATTATTTTTGTACTTTCTAACAAAAAGAAAATGGGTATTAGCTATCGTACTATAGGGCCAATAAAAAAGAGACTTTTGAAGACTCCGAGTTTGATTAGTGGTGACGAGGAACAAGCTAATTAACATTTTACTTTTGGTTTCCAATAACAAGAGAAAATATGGGTGTTCTTGCATAATTTTTAGTGAAAAATATCGTTTTGATTTATTTTTCTTAAAGTAGGATGTGCGATGCACATAACATGACATAAGAATAATTTTTTATTACTTAGATATCAACAAGTTTAACTCCGATTTTCATGCTGGACTTCTATTTGGATTCTACCGTTTAAAAAATATACAAAATAATTTGTAAAGGAAAAAGAAAACTCATTATTACTGGATTAGTCATGTTTCTGGCGACGAGTTTAACAAACATTGTCCTATTCAAGCCGCTACTGTTGATAAAATGAGAACAAGCAATGTTAAGTAACATTAATTTTGGACATGACTGTCATCAATGTACTATTCGAGAATATGATAGGTAAGATCATTGTTATCCATCATGTTTATCTTTGTGTTCTTTTTCGTTATGTAGTTTACTGGTGTGTTTTCGGTTCAATATTAATAAAATCTCAATGCGAAAAAAATATAAAACACGTATACCCTAATTAATCCCTCAATAACCGCAATAAGTATATTTCTATATATTAGTAAATTTCATATATATATATATATATATATTTATCAGTTTGTGTTAAAATGATATACATTATGTTTAGCCAGATATATTTAGAGAGAATTTATGAGATAAGCAAACAACAAATCAAATTAAGGATATAACATGGAGATAAATAAAATTAAATGCCTAACCATTATGGATTAGGGTTCCTCGTTCATCATTGTTAGAGAGCTAGGGTAAGCTAAATCTAGCATTAAGGATTTATGGTTAATTAAATGATATCGTACGTATTCGCCTGATATTAAGTTTTTTTTTTGTCATTCCATATTGAGTAAGTTTTCTCGCAAACTCAATTTTAGTTTGATGGACCTAAGTTTTCTCAAAGGCAGATGTTAAAATTCGAGCATCGGAACATATCTTAAAAGCTAAAAGGACACGATAATGATACATTCGAAAAGATGAGGAACAGATACAATAGTTTAGAAAATGTTCAAATCTTAAACATATCTTATAGTCCTTTACATATGTCTCAGTACCGTGGATAATTAGAATTGGTCGTCGTAAATATGTAAAATATTATATATAAGTTAAAAGATATTAATTACTTTTAGTCATAACATATGACAAAAAGTAAATATTAATATTCCATTCACAACAACAAAATGATGACGACTTTGATGCTTACGTTCTCATCGTCACCACATGTATATCATATTAGTTCTAAAAGACTTCACTTATATTCGCACGTTAGGTGGAAAGGATAATATTGTATATCGTCTTAATGCAAATGTTTTCAGCTTAAGAAAATATAAACCATGACACTTCGTAAAATGATGTAGCATAAGACACTTTTTTATTTACTTAAAAAAAAGTCTATTTGGACCTAACTTATATATGTCATATATATCATATTTTCTCTTTATGAATCAAACATATACTGCTGTATTCTTAAAATTATCTTATAACTATTAGAATTTATATATGCCGTATTTTAATAGATTTATTTTATAACTATTAGAATTTATATATGCCGTATAACTATTAGGAAATATGTAATACATCTTATAACTTATAGATTTATCTACATGTTTATAGTCGTATGTCCTATACACATAATTTGATGTTTCTATCTAAAAGTTATGACAAGATGAAACAATTTATATGTTATTATATATGTTATATATCGACCATGCCATATATTATTTTTTCTAAGTAAATGTTAGAAAAATCATATTTGTAATCGTAATGGTTAGATATCCATCACGCCATATTCATATATTTACTTTTTGGTTATGTAAAAGTAATTCATACATGCTCGACCACCAATATATAATTATAGTNGATATATAATTGTAGTGGTTGACACGCCTTTCTGTATCACAATTACGCATGATCTACATGTATAAAACTATAGTCATATTAATGGACCATGACTCCAAAGCTTCTTTTTGTAATTTATAAAACAGTTATAAAACATTTTTTTTTTGTTACACTCACATAGGTTTACTTTAAAGAGAAAATATTAATTACTTTTATAATAGATTGATTTGTAGGCAGATTTACACCTACAAAAAGTTTAACAACCGACTACAAGTAATTCTATATACAATTAAATTTTTATCTACTTAAACTAAAAGTAATTCTATATACAGTTAAATTACATTTGATAGATCCTCTCACACGGGAGTGACATTTGCCAATATTGTATGAATTTATGGATCCGGCGGAGATAAGACTTATACGAGGCATCCAACCTAGCCGGACCACTGCTTATGATGGTCTAGTTTGGCATTACTCTAAATCAGGCAAGTACACAGTTAAATCAGGATACAAGCTTTTGAATTCGGAGGCGATACATAGGGTTAATAATAACGGCTGGGGACCGGGCTTGGAGTCTTTGAAAGCATATCCATGGAAGATAAAATGCCCACTGAAAATTCAACATTTCCTCTGGCAAATTGTTACTGGAACTTTGGCGGTGACGACTCAATTGATTGGGCGAGGGGTCCCTTGTGATACTAAGTGTAAATGCTGTGACCTCGCTGAGGAGTCTATAAATCATGTTTTCTTTGATTGTGTGGCGCTTGGGAGTATTTGGGATTTTAGCAGACACCCGAAAAATAATGCGGAATTTCCAACGCGTTCTTTATTTTCCAATATGGATTATCTTTTCTGGCGAAATCCGCGAAGACGGCAAGAGTCCGTTGGTGATCTCTTCCCATGGGTTTTATGGTTTATCTGGAAGGCGAGAAACCAACAGGTTTTCCAAGGTATTCATCTAGCGACTGTGGAGATTCTGAAAAATGCGGAGACTGAAATGTTGGCCTGGGAGGCAGCACAATCCTCTCCTCCAACGGGTGGGGATGGAGAGTTTTTGGAGAGCTCCGGTCATTCTGGTTTACGGTGTCGTACAGATGGATCGTGGAAACACTCAAATTCTTTTAGTGGATTAGGTTGGGTGTGTCTTGATAGGGAAAATTCGGTAGTCTTACTCGGTGCAAAGTGCCTACGACGAAGTCTCTCTCCTTTGCATTCTGAATTAGAAGCACTTCTGTGGGCCATGTCGGAATTGATACGGAGGCAAATTGACTGCCCGGTTTTCGAGACCGACTGCTTGGAGCTTTACACGAACCAGATGATTGGCCGGCTTTCCATAGCTATATTCAAGAGTTTCTAAGTCTTCGTGTTCAACTTCCAGGCTTCGCATTATCAAAAATCCCGCGCGTAGCGAACACACAAGCAGACAGCCTAGCTCGAGGATCCCGTAGCTTGCATTATGATTATATTTATTGTAGATTCCTCTCTTTCGAATTGGGCAACCAATTACGGATTGACTTTCTGATTTAGTGTTTGGTTGGAAAAAAAAACTGAAATATTCAAATCTATTCAGATGTGTAAAATTTCAAAATAGATTGCGTTGTTATTAAACGCAATATAAAAAAATTACAAATTTCTATAGATAAGAATATTTTAAAGCATATTCTTTTTGTTACCAACGTAATATCTTTACTTTAATAATGAATATCTCTACTTTAAAAAAAAATTGAACCGAAAAATCTCTAGAATATCTCTAAAATTTTTTCATATTACGTTTAATTTATAGAATTTTTTAAAGCATAATCTTTTTTGTTACTAACGTCTAATCATTCTATAAATAATCTCATAGTTCTCCCATAGTGTACATCACATTCCACGTTTGATTTCTCACTTCCCTTTTCACTATGGTTTCTCCTAAAGGTTTTTCCTTACTAGAAGATTTAAAACCATTCAAATCAGGTTGGCGAATACAAGTTAAGCCAATTCATTCTTGGAAGCAAAAATCCAAGTTTGGTGGAGAATCTCTATAACTTATTATAGCCGATAACACTGTGAGAAACATATATATATATATATGTGTGTATTTTAAATCATATTTTGTTCATTTCGTAATTAGTAATATAATTCATAATATAAATTTTATAAATATAAAATAAAAAAATATCCGCACGGACGTACGGGTGAAACTCTAGTTGGTCTTATCCTTGGATTCATCGGATGATTAGGTACAAGTTGATATATAGTATATTATTTTTTGGTAGAAATGTAAATATCATTATGTTAATAATGAACCACTGATACAAGAAGTCTTGGATCTCAATTTGCTTGTGAAAGCCAGATTGATCTAAAAGTTCCCAAAAAAATAATAAAAAGACATATTAGGCACACTAAATAGGTTCAATCGACTCATTTGTGACCTACAATTGAAGCTAAGTTGAAAGAACTCAGAAACTGCAATTTCGATATCCGATTGGTCAAGAAAACTTGTGACGTTGTTATATATTCTCGTATCAAAATAATTGATGTTTAAAGATATTATCCACAAATTAAAAAAACATTTAATTTTTGTGTTTTCTAAAATAAAATATCATTTATTGTCTACTTAAACATATTTCAACCAATGATAAAACAATCTCCAAAATACAAATAGTCTAAAATTTAAAAAACACAATTAATTTTGCATGGAAAATCCAAAACAACATCTAATTTGATATAAAAAATTTCTCTAAAACATCAGTTAAAGTGGTACGGAGAGAGTATAAATTAAAAAGATATATATTAATTACTTTTAGTCATTATAGTTTAACATATGAGAAAAAGTATAAATTAATATTCCATTCACAACAATAAAACGATGACGACTTTGATGCTTATATCATTCGAATTACCTTCTCATTGTCACCACATGTATATCATATTATTTGTAAAAGACTTCACTTATATTCGCATACAAGCATAATATTATATATCGTTTTAATGCAAATGTTTTCAGCTTTAGAAATTAGAAACTATGATACTTGTAAACTGATGTAGCATATTCGTCTTATCCTAGGATATATTGAATGATTGGGTACAAGTTGATATATAGTATATTCCTGTATGTACTCTTTGAATATCCTACGAGTCATGGTGTATAGATAACGTGGGGAGTATAAACCGTGAAAACCCTGAAATCTAAAACAAATTCATGATCCTCCTGGCTTACTCCTCCAGGCTTAATCCTCAAGTTAACTATATTTAGCAAATTAGTTTCATAATTTTCCAAGGCAAACAATTGTTTTTATCTCTTTTATATTACTCAATGTCCAATCAAAATTTTAATATGAGATATTTTCACACGTTCCCTTCGATGGCTTGTCTAGCCATTAATCTCGATGTATCTCCCTATGAGAATAACTTCGGATCAAATAGGTCAAAATAATTCGAGTCAGGCCGATTTCAGATAAAGTTGGATGGCTTTTTTTCGATGAATCAGTATGATTTTGATTTCGCTAGGGTAATGCGTGTTCAAACTTTGATATTATGTTAAATTTCATGGACTTCCAAAATCAAACCAATTGATAATGAATGTGTTGACCCATGTTTTTATATCGCTTTTGGATCCCTTACAATTTATGAGTTGATGTATTATTTTCTAGAACTTCCATGAGGGGCGAATCTACATGACACATTATGGATACATGTGCACCCACTATTTTTTGAAAATTTAAGTAAATTTAGTTAAAATTAATTGTTAACTCATTGAAATTAAAATTGAGTGCATTGGTGTAATAACAAAAAAAGGATTAATTAGATTTGTAAAAAGAGACTAGAGAGAGATAGAAAAAGAAAAGAGGAGGGAAAAGGTGTTTTTAGATATTTAGTTAAATAATGTGGGTTTTTGATTACTTGACCTAATTTTCCACTAAAATTTGTGCCCCCGTAACTTCATTAATTTAGTATCGCCTATTGAAAAAACCTCTAGATTTGAATCAAGATCATAAGGTTCATATGTAGTGATTAACATTATTAACATATTGCTAATCTAATACATAAATGAAAATATAGTAATATATAAACATGGTAAAATAATACTAGTTTGTTTCAAGTCTTTCTATTTAGAATTAACGATCTTATCAAATTATCTCTAATAAATGACTCTACTATTTATGTATTTCTAAGTATTCACAGCAACATCGTGACGATTCTCTAAGGGACGCCAGTCTCTGAAAGGTATACAATTCAATGAGGCATAGTGAGGCATCCGATTCGAAGGAGTGCATGTCTACTTCAACAGAGCATATGCTTCTATAGAGAGTATGACTCGACAAAGCTTATGGCTCGATGAAGCATATGGTCTGACAGGACATCTAGCATATGATCCAACGAGATATATGATATATGGTTTGACGAGACATCTGATATCTAGTTCTAAGATGGTATCTAGTCTAAGTGATATCTATGACAAAGAGAGAGTCTAATAGATCTGACACATAAGTGATGCATTCTAGTACATTTGTTTAGAGGAATCAAGTCAAGGTTGAGATTTGTTGAATGTGCCTTAAAACTACACAATCTTCTGTATCCGTTGCATCACGAGAAAAAAAATTCCATGATTTTTTTTTTGTTTCCACTTACCCTAATTGTACGTTGAGAATTTATCTTTTATAATAAATTAGAATATTTTCCTGTGGATATAGCCAATTTGGTGAACTACCTTAAATCCTGTCTTTTGCTTAACCTCTCACATCCATTATAACAAACACTAAATTATATGTATATATATATATATAGACCAATAGTTATAAATTGGTCAAAGTTCGATGTCTTTCATATCATATGAATTTTATATTATTATATTTTAGAAAGACTTCATTTCTGTTTTAAAAGACTCCGTTTATATTTTTATAAACCCTAAGATATGTTTTTATAAACCCTAAGGTGACTTTAGTGTCTTTCCTGGCATATGCATTTCATTTTGATTTTTATTTCTTTTTTTCCGTTATATTCGAACATTATGTGGAAATGAAAGTGAGGCATACTTCACAACCAATCATAAGTCCTACAC
Organism: Anastatica hierochuntica; assembly: GCA_900406275.1. Lineage (NCBI taxonomy): Eukaryota > Viridiplantae > Streptophyta > Magnoliopsida > Brassicales > Brassicaceae > Anastatica > Anastatica hierochuntica. The sequence goes on from OVAN01003997.1 coordinate 20,422, forward strand.
TATTATTATTTTCTTTGTCATGATTGTTCATTCTTCGTCAGCATTACAAGTAGTGTTACATACAAGATGACGATGTATATTTGTAACATCCTCGCAAAACATTGAATATCACAATCATAATACTAATAGTTTGACGTAAAAAATGTATTACCAAGAAACTTACACAAACTAATATTCTGTAAGTTAATAAATAAATATTTCTAATCTTAAATTAACTTTGACCAAATTAAGTCTTTTTTTTCTAAGCTAATAAATTGTCATAATTCTGATATTAATTTATAATGACTTTAGTGTAACATAGACCAATGTATTAGTGTAACAACAAATAAATTTTTTTCTTTGACAAAAAGCAAGGTATATTAACTAATCATTTGCAAACCAAGAGCTTTCAAAATGGATACATTTGTTTTGACATAATTTGGTACGGGGGCTATTTGTTCTCCATATAGACTTATATATTATTTGTGAAGTGAATTTGCATGAGATTAAAAGTTGAAGTGATTCATTACAAAACTACCGTCAATCGATTTTAGTTAATTTAAATTATTTAAAACATAAAAGAGGAAAAAATATTAATTTTAAAATTTTGAAAAAAGAAAATTTACGAAAAACAAAAATTAATGAATTGAAAGGAAACTTTTTAAATAATCTTAGTTAATCATTATCTTCTACATTATTAAAAAATATTAGAAAACATATAATTTTGGAAAAAAGAAAACATATAATTATATTTTTTAATTTTAAAAAATCAAACAAAAACTAGAAATTTATTAAGTCATAACTTAACACCAATATAGTGATTATTGTTATTAATATCAAAATTTCTAACGGAATCGAATGTTAAAACAAGAAAATATTATACCATATGCAAAATATGTCAAATTAATCATATTAAGCAAATCTAAAATATACATAACAAAATATACTTAATAAAATAAAAAAATAATAGAAAAAAAATTTTAAAAAATATTTTCGAAATAGCAAATGAATGCACAATAATTAATAAAAATTCTATTATTTAAATATAAACCTATAGTTATTTATAAAATCTTTTTTTGGTCACAATTTATAAAATCTTTATGCCGGCCAACAAATTAGTATGACCATAAATGTCAAAATAGTTGTGTTGGTATCTTTTTGTTAATTTTAGTCATATTTAAGGTTTTGCATGGTAACAATGAGAATAATAAAAAATATATTGAATTCCTCTTTATTCCTTAAAATTTACCCCATTTATAAGTAACATTTTCCACATAACTCCTTCTCATTCATTTTTCTGTAGAGAATTTTAAAGCAAAAACATTCTCCAATAAATTTGATAGGGAACAAAAAAGAATATATGATCTCCTCTTCGATTATTTTATTCCTAATCATTTTTTCTTTCTCATCTCCATCATTCTTTGTATTGTCACCAGTTACAGCCTAAGTCGTTTTCAATACAGTTAGAATAACTCAAGTTTCTTCGTTCGGAAGCATGTCTGTTCAAATTAGTTCTTTTAAAATGTATTCCATTCGATAAGTAAATCCAACCAATATTAACAATTTCATAAGAAGATTATGTTAAAGGTGATGAAGTATAAGATAGAAAATATTGTATTGTCTCTCGTAATATTATTATCTTTAGGTTATATACGTTTATATAGTACAATGATTTCCTAAACTATATGATAGATACAAATATATGAAATCTAAACAATAAATACATATTATACACAATAAATACAGGATTACCAACATCTCCGTGGATATTTTCCAGATTTCTCATTGAGACTCATTCCACGTACGGCGAATACACAAGCAGATAATTTGGCTCGAGGATCTCGTACTGTTTTCCATGATTTCATATTTGTAGATTCTACTCCTCCGAATTGGTTATCCAATTTAGGAGACAATAATATTATACTAATTACGCAAACCATGTTATTTAATAAATTAAAAGCATGGTCTCGTTCCTATATATATATTCCACATTGCACATAGCATTCTCACACTGGCTCTCTTTCAACCGCTATGGAAACCCAAACAGCTTTCAGTCATGAAAGTATTGCGTTCACAAAGTTGTCTCACTCTCAATGGACTGATTACTTCCTCTCTATCCCCATGAATGAATCGGTGAGAAATTTTAATTGCAACCTATGTGTACTCGTGTGTGTTAGACTTTTTATTTATTTTTCTTATTAAAAGTATATATATAACTGTTGTCAAAAAAAAAGTTGTCAAAAAAAATATATAACCAAGTGGCTCTTGATCTTGATCCACTTGTTATTAGACTCCTTTAAAAAACTAGAGAAAGTTTTTGGTCGTGGTTTTGAAGCCACTTCATAAGAGATTAGTTTCCATTATTTGGTCTCCATCCCACAGATACCCCCAAACTATACACCATTATAGAATATATTACCAGGGACAAATATCTCAAATCGGTAGTTGAAAGAGATTTTAAGTAATATATAAGAGACATAAGTGAACTTAACATGGTTTCAGAACCCAATATATAAGGGACATGAGTCAATTCACTCATCGTCAATTGGTTTTTTGAGTTGGAAGTCCATAAAACTTAACATATATAACTTTTGTGGGCAAACAGATTTAAGTAAAATTTACGTACATATGTAAATAACATTTTTTGTCTAAACTAATAGGAACTAGATGTTATTGCAAGAGAGATTGACATACTCAAGCCTGAAGTTAGGGAGCTTCTATGTTCCCAAGGTGACTATGAAGCATCAAAGAAGAAAGTACTTTTGGTCCAATTGCTTCTTAGCCTTGGTCTCGCATTTCATTTTGAGAATGAGATCAAAGACATTCTAGAACATGCTTTTCAAAGCATAGAGAGTATAATTGGTGACGGAAAGGACTTGTCTACAATCTCCATCATGTTCCGCGTTTTTAGAACATACGGATACAATATCACATCAGGTAAGACAAAATTAATTTCTAAGTGTTTTTTATCACTTATAATCTATGCAAATAACCTAACTATGGAAAATCCATGCAACATAACAACATAATTTACAAACATAGTTTAGTGAGAAGAAAGTTTCTTGTCGCAACAAAAATTTTTTAATGAACTTTTGTTAGAATAAACTTTAATTTGTACAAAAATAATTCGCCTAGTCCGTAACGTCGTGGCCTACTGGCAAAGACGGGCCGCTTCCTGGAGACAGGTCGCGTGTTTGATCCCCAACAGAAGGAACTACCTCACGATTTTCCATGATACCTCTGGGGTATTCACAGGCGGCCCCCAGCGCCCCGGGACCGACAATGTGCAGACGTGTCTATGTTTCAAGTGTCCAGGCTATGTGTCCCCTTCAGGACCGCCTCGGACCTGGCCTAGGACCCCGACACCGGCTAGTCTAGATCACCTCGGTGGGACTAGGACACCCGAATTATCAAAAAATAATAAAATAAAAATAATTCGCCTAACAAATTACTCCCTCGCATATTTGCTATGCAGATGTATTCAAAAGATTTACAAGGGATGATGGGAAGTTTGAGGAATCTCTTACGGCAGATACTAAAGGTATACTTAGCTTGTATGAAGCAGCTCACTTCGGAACAACGACCGATCATGTGTTGGACGAAGCTTCAAGGTTCACAAAGAGCCACTTGGAGTCTTTATTAGCAAGTGGGACATGCTCGGCTCATATCACAAGGCTTATAAGAAACACACTCTACTTACCTCAACGTTGGAACATGGAAGCATTAGTTGCAAGAGAATATATTTCATTCTACGAGCAAGAGGAAGATCACGACAAGATGCTACTCAAATTAGCCAAGCTCAGTTTCAAGTTACTACAGCTGAATTACATCAAAGAACTCCAAACTTTTATCAAGTAGTTAAAGAATCTTGAGTGAACATTTTATGTTTTTAGTTAAAAGAAGGTGATGTTTCAATACATAACTATTTTGTGTTAACTCTTTTTTGATGTGAAGATGGTGGAAGAAGCTAGACCTTACATCTAAGATTCCAACTCAATGTAGAGAGAATATGGTGGAGGCGTGGCTAGCAGGATTGATGATGTATTATGAACCTCAATTTTCAGGTGGGAGAGTTATCGCCGCGAAGTTTAACTATCTCCTTACCATTTTAGATGATGCTTGCGATCATTATTTCTCCATTCCTGAGCTAACAAGACTTGTAGAATGTGTGGAAAGGTAAGTTTCTACGTAACTATAGTATTTTTAGTCTTATTAATTTACCCTTGGTGAATTAATTCATTGTTGTTTTTATATGGTAAGTTATGTGTTTATAAAGTTTTTAATAACATTTACCTATATATGATTGTTATATTGACAAAACTTTTTTTTTATAAGAAAATATTTTAAGTTATTTTGACAAAACTTTATCAAAACTATCATGACACATTTGTAATAATTTCTTTAACATTTTTCTGATGTATCAATAGCTAGAAATCCTATTTTTAATCCCAAATTGTGAAATATAATATATATGGATGCAGATGGAGTCGTGATGACGTTGACACACTCGAAGGTATATCGCGAATGGTCTTCCGACTTTCGTTGGATGTTTTCGACGATATCGAAAAAGATGTAAGGTCTAGAGGAAGTTCCTATCACTTGAAGGAGATGTTAGAAGAGGTGATTCATTATATAATATCTTTTTTTCCTTAGGGTACGTACATGTGTTACACTAGAAAAAAAATTCATTCAGTCGACGAAGGGTTGGTTCAGTGGTAAAAGTTCACTTATTAAAAGAGAAAGTCATGGTTCGAGGACAAAATATTTTGATTTATCGTTTTTAGATTTATTATAAAATTAGAGTTTATTTTTCATAAATTTAATTTGAAAAAAAAATTAAAAGAAGCAATTTGCTTCAATTTCGTTTGGTTTACAAATTTATCAACTTCATTTATTTTTTTTTGTTGATTTATTTAGCTTGTAACAAGATGTTTTATGTATTTTCTGAGTAAACAGCTTAAGATACTCGTGAAAGCAAATCTTGATCTTGTGAGATGGGCACAAGGAAACATTGTGCCTAGCTTTGAGGAACATGTCGATGTTGGAGGGATAGCACTTACTACATATGCAACGTTAATGTATTCTTTTGTCGGAATGGGAGATGCTGTCGGGAAAAAAGCTTACCAGTGGGTAAGATCAAGACCGAGACTAATCAAATCTCTAGCTGCAAAAGGCCGTCTCATGGACGATACGACTGACTTCGAGGTAGAAGAAAACAATCTATTCACTTACGTTTGAAGTTGTTCTTTTTTTGCATTATGTTAAAACTTTAGTGGTTATGATTTATTTTCTAACTAAGGTGTTTGGTATTTTGTTAGACCGACATGAGAAATGGGTTTGCTGCAAATGCTGTCAACTATTATATGAAGCAATTTGTAGTTACAAAAGAAGAGGCTATTCAAGAATGTGAAAAAATGATTGTAGACATCAATAAGATAGTAAATGAGGAGCTATTGAAGATAACCGATGTGCCACGTCGAGTTCTCAAGCAAGCACATAACTTTGGACGTTTATTGCATTGCCTCTATAGTATGTCCGATGATATATACAATTGTAGCGATGGAAAACTCAAGGAGTATATAGTAACTTTGTTCGTGGATCCAATATGTCTTTGAAGACTTCCGAGTTACATACACCACGCGGTAAGGAAGATGAAGTTGTTTTCTTTTTTCTTTTTTATGTTGCTCATTGTTGAATAAAATCAGCTTAAAGACTGATTTGTGTAAACCATTTAAAAATAAAAAGTAATTTTGTGTAATTCATTTTCGCTTATCAAATTTCCTAAAAGTGATTTTACATCACTTGATATGTGGTCCTTATCTAGTTAATAACAACAATAAATTTTTAAAGAAATTATAAATATATTTTTTTTGCAAAATTAAAGTACTGCATGTCGTAGTTTAAATAAAGTTTTTGTTAATATAATTTAAAATTTTTTCTTATAATTTTTTTTTTGTCAATATAACAATGGTAAGTAAATGTGATTAAAACTTTTGTAACAAGGAGAAGCCCATCTCGTTCAAGTCATGAAGAGGTAACTAAACTCACGTGCTTGATTCCTCTTGCAACTCTGTCACTGCAAAGTTTGTACTTGTTCCAGATTTTCGAACAAAAGAGAAAAACACTGGATAGAGGATTCTTCTTTTGGTCTTTATACCTCATTCTCGGTAATATATTTCCCGCTAAAACTTATGCGGGGGGAGGGGGGGGAGGCGATACAACAACGGTGCTTAAAATGGTAACGAAGAGTTCTTTAAACTTGTTTTTTAGATTAGGTCATCCGCAATAACATTCAAGATTATGGTATATAATAAAAGAGTAAAAAAAAATCATTGGAAAAACACTTTTAAAAAGGCGTTAAAATCTTCAATTTCTGCCATAAAATTTGAATTTGGCCACTCCTCTGGACTAGATATCATCAATATAAATCACTCTTGACTTTGATTTATCTCTTTTAGGGGATGAACATGTTTTGTGAGAAAGATGGATTTCCTTTGAAACCATTTCCTAACGGATGGAAAGGCGAAAACGGATTGTATGCGGTTGGTTTCACAAACTTGGATTGCTTGGTGCATCCATTGATGCCAAGAAGATTGCTGATGATATTGAAGTTCAACGAAATCTCTTACTATCGGCTCGTTCTCAACATTGTTAACCATTGGCAAAGTTCGAAATGTTTTTTTAGTTTTAAAGAAGAGAAGGTAGTACGTAGTAGTAGTAGTGCAATTATGTAAGGTTCAGAACTCTTTAATTGTGACA
>OVAN01003998.1:0-27157 GCA_900406275.1 Anastatica hierochuntica
GGGGGTCGAACAGGTCTCGTCAAAAGAGGTCCAGGTCTCGACGAAAGAGGTTCATGTCTCGTCAAAAGAGGTCCAGGTCTCGACGACAGAAGGCTAAGAGAGTTAGGTCTCGGGTAGCCAGTGAAGAGGTCTCGGACCTGGTCAAACAATATTGTTGTGGATNCCTAAATTCTAGGAGAAGATCTCGGAAGGTGGGTGATGGATCAATATGCTATTTAAGGAAGAAGGAGGCTGAGAGAAACTCTTCATCATCTCTTTTATGTTAATTAAGAAAAATATTATCTTATTCTTTTGGTGATTATTAGATCATATTCATGATCAAATCATTGTAATCATTCTCGTTTCGACATCTATTGTAAACAAACCTTCATCAATACAAAAATCTCATTGATTGTTCTGTCTTTAGCTCATACGGGATTCAACCCACGAATCTCTTCTCTCTTTTTATTTTACAAATTCAAGTGCGGATTTCTTGATCGACACTTGGGATTAAGACGATAACCTAAATTTCCGTAACTGCAATGCGTTTTTAAGGGAAAGTATTGTATAACATAATCTTTGAAATCTTTGAAATTAAATTTGGTATTGAATGAGAATATGTCTGCATAAAGAAAGTGTGTTAAAGTATGTCTGCCACCACGTAAATGTCTTTATAGTCCAAGTAAACTCTAATTTATTCCGATTAAAAAAAGTTTTCACCAATACGAAGGGGTTAACAAAATTTTGTCATCAGTTTTGAATATGTCTTGTACCATTACGACTTTAGATTATTAATTATCTTTTAAGTATGCTTTGAGACAGACTTATAATTTCAGTTTTTAGTAAGGATAAGTCAGCTGCCTCATCCATTCAAAAAATAAAAGTCTACCAAATTAGTCAGTCAAGTGAAAATAAGTTTGTCAATTGTAAACAAATATGTGGTAATGTGGATAAAAGCCACTCTTAAAAGTCTGCCAATATGGTAAAAGTCATCTAACACATGTAAGGGATTTTATCATTAAGTTTACCAAGATAGTAAATTTGCGTAACTAAGCCTATCGTAATCAATAAGTCTGTGGTACTGAAATATGTCTGCCGTTAAATGCAATATATTTTCTGTAGAAATTTTTTTTATCATGTTTAAAATAGTAATGTCAAAACCATAATAAAATCAATTTCGAATGAAGTGGAAATGGCAGTTTTGTAAATACCATTTTCTCTAACAAAGAGAATAAGGGCATTATGGGTACTTAAAACATTCTAGTAATTAAAATTAAACTTATGCTAGTATAGTTGTGTTAGTTTAGTAATCTTCATTTAAAAAAAATAGTTTCTTCTGACAGTTATAAAATAATGAAAACATAATATTACTCCTCAAACAAGTTTTTTTTGTCTCAAATTCTTGAAAGAAGAGTTAGTAATATCAAAATTTATTTTTGCTAGAATATTTACACACAGTTGTGCTTTGATTTTTATTTATACTTTGTTGTGTTTTGTTATCAACTAAAGAAAAAAACTAAATCAAACATAGTTTTCGACAACAACAACGATTGGCATAACTTGCGTTTTATTTATCCAATTTTTTTTAATTTTATTTAAAAATTTAATTTTTGTACTATTTATTTGATTTTTGAAAGTTGCTGATTATCTAAATCTCTTTTCTTTGGATAATTCTCTATTCTTTCATCTATCATCAATCGTCGACACTGTTTCGACCTTTTATGTTCCATTAACCGATGTCAAATGTTTCAACCTAATCTCACGATTTTTGGTTTGTAGACGAGAAAATGAAGACCAATATATTATTTTTCACTATGTTGTTTGTCGTAATTTAATTGTTTTTTGCACACACACTTCTTCTGTTTCATATTCGAGAACCTTAACGGTTAGATTTTGATGTAATTCAGCGATTTGTAAGTTTAACTCTCATAAATACTAGTTCCAAATGCACACCATGTGATGTAGTATTTAAATATCAAATCTCTAGAGACCAAGAATCGCAATACGAATTAACGGGAGGAGAATACTATAATGCAAAAATATAGGATTTTATGTTTTTGAGGTTATTACGCAAGAAGTTATGAACTGTATGAACTGAATTCTACAAGTAAAGAGCTAGATATTAATAGGAGGAAGAGTTATTCATTTGGGAAATATCAGGTTATCATAGATCAATCAAAATAAATAATTAAATCGATAAACTTAATAGATTCTTTCTTCGACTCAAATTACGTAATAATAATCAATCTAATTCTGTACATCAATTAATGTGTGGAAATAACCTAAATTATTCAACTTTCATTTTCATATGTAGTTAAACATGCAAAAAAGTCAAGATTCAGTTTGTTCACAAAACTAGTTATCTATACTTTGCAACTCATTATGCTTTGTTTATACAAATTAATTGAGATAATTTAATCACTTTCGGTGAGTAAATTAATCATAGGACAAGTAGATAGATGGTAAATAAAGTAACATGCAGTACAAAACAATATAAATGTAGAACTCTTAAGAATGTTTCAAATCTAATAACCTAACGATCAATTCATGAATCCAATTTAAAAACCACTAAACCCAACAACTTAACTACATAAAACTCATAATAACAATAACTAAACATGAAAAATGAGTAGAAAACACCATATAATAAATATGACTCTTTGTATCCTAAAAACAAGTATTTATAAAGTTTTATGTAAAAATATGGCTCTTTGTATCCTAAAAGCAAGTATTTATAAAGTTTGTGTAAAATTTGAGTCAGTTTAGATAAGTTTGGGTTAGTTTTAATCCCTCTCGGTCGAGGGAATGCTGGTACACGGACAAGGGCTTTGGACCTGTGGTTATGAGCTGAAATTAGGCCATAACTTGTTTCCACTAGTCAAGTGTGGTTAGGGTTTCTGTCCGGAGCTGCCAACCAGAGTAAACACTATCTTTTCGGATTTTTCATTCCAAAGAACGAGTATCAGTCGTGTATATATCATGTATAACATTTGATCCATTATTCCAAATTACTTAAACATTTTTCACCAGAAAGCTCACTAAAATATTTACTTTCTTTCTAAATTTTATCCAAATTCATTTTGGGCATGAACTTCGTCCTAAATCATCGTTCTGATGGTCAGAACTGTCTAAAAACTTGTTTTTGCTTTTAGCTCCAAAATGCTCTTAAGTTGCAATTTTCAACCTTAAATGATATCAAATACTATAAATATTTATACACAACTACCATTTATGACATAGAGTTCTATAAAAACACTACAAAAACCTAATAAAATCTTAGGAAAATCATGTGAAATTGCAGTTATAAAGACTCTCGCCATGGTTATTTGCAACTGTTATATTTTTAGATGCTCGATTGAATATGCACTGAAAATTAGATTAATTTTTCTTCATGCATAAAAATTAAAAGGATTTTTCGAGTGGAGATTATTTTAGATTCCATTTTTGAAAAATTATTTGAGCTCCAAACTAATCATTGTCCGTTATCTACGAAATTCATTCACGCTATTGTTTGCAGACAAGTTCTTAGCAAAAGACGTATGAGGAGTGAACTATTTTCAATCGACATCACTATGATTCTCACATACTTACTACTTAAAATGATGTTCACATATGAGTAGGAAAATAATTATATAAAGTCTTAACTAGATCACTCTATAGTAACAATAATTATTATAATTATTAATTTTTGTAGATAATTATGCCACATACGTATATTAAATCATGTTCATGCTATACACATCCACTAGCTCCGGTCAATGTGCATTGTTGATTCTAAATAAGAAATAATATGAAAAACCATGCCCATGCAGTTCTACGCCAGAAACGACTATCCATCTCTACATGTAAAACTGGACTAAAAAATAGACATTTATACATTCCTCATAGTCAACATGATTGTGTTCACAAATCAATCACGATCTTCAACTCTTCATGTAATATAAGAGAACTATTGAATCCTCAAAATTTATAACTCATAATTCCTTTATGTCAATAATGAAATCCCATACACCATCTTACAATGCCAATATTCGTACATTACCATACACGAAACTTCTATGTTGCGATACATATACGTATCTTGTGGGTTAAGATACGTATATTGAATATATTATTATTCTCTTTATTTGTATATTTGGTAAATCTAGTTAGTAGTCAATTAGGTTTACTTGTACGATGTATATATTCTGCCTAAGGGCTTTCATATCAATACACATAAAACCTTCTATACGCTCTAGGTTTCTGACATGGTATCAGAGCAATAACCGTATACAAAAGGCTTGTTCGATTCTTCTGAGACTTTCTTTTTCTTGTTCTTTTCTTCTTCTTCTTGACCTAGTTGTTCTCGATCTCTCTTTGGTAACAGTTTTTTTGAGATGGCTGATATAGTTCAAACATCTAAAACAGGTGACAAAGATGATGAGGGGATCTCAGGTTCTGTTTCTCGAAAAACAGAGATAGCTAGAAGAACAATCTCGCCTTACGACTTCTCTTCTGGTGATAATCTTGGGATTGTGATCTCTCAGCCTTTGTTGCGCGGTGCTAACTATGATGAGTGGTCTACAAATCTCAAAACGGCTCTCAAGGCACGCAAAAAGTTCGGTTTTGCGGATGGAAGTTTGCCTCAGCCAGAGATAGATCATGAAGATGATTGGAGCGCAAATAATGCGCTGGTGATTTCGTGGATTAAATTGACGATTCATGAATCAATACGGCCTAATATCTCTCATTGTGAGGTCGCCTCTGAGCTGTGTAGTCATATTCAGTCTCGGTTTGCCATGAAAAGTGGACAGAGACTTCAGAGGTTGAAGGCAGAACTTGCGACTTGTCGCCAAAGAGGCATGGCGGTCGAAGCTTATTATGGGAAGCTCACACAGTTGTGGACTTCCATGAAAGATTATCAACATGTCAAAACCATGGCAGATGTTGAAAAGCAGCGTGAGGAAGATAAGGTACACCAATTTCTTATGGGTTTGGATGAATCTGTTTACGGATCTGTGAAATCGTCTTTGTTGTCTCGTGTACCTTTTCCTACTCTTGATGAAGCATATAACACAGTGACTCAAGATGAGGAGTCGAAAGTTGCGAACCGTATGTTTGATGAAAGGACAGAAGGGGTGAGTTTTGCGGTTCAGTCCGTGCCAAAACATGTGAAGAATACTGAAAATCGGAACAGAACTGGTATTTGTACTCTCTGCGGCAGAACATGTCACGCGGCAGAGTAGTGTTTTTGGAAGATTGGGTACCCGTCTTGGTGGAGAGATCGAGCACGGCCTGGTCTTGTTGATGGTTCGCAGCAGGGACTTCTCTCTGCACCCACTGAATCCTGCGGAGCTGGCTCTGCTCGTGTGAACAATGTTGTGGCTAGTTCATCGGCAAATTCGGTTCTCACAAGTGCTGATCAGCTTGGTTTTAGTGGTTTGTCGAATTCTCAGCGGAACACTTTGGTGAATCTCTTGTCTGAACGTGAGAAAACACATGGAGTTCAACTCTAAGGTACGTTGTTCTTTGATTCTTGAATTGTTGACTCCGGAGCAACCCATCACATGACCAGATCACTTGATTACTTGACCGATGTGCGAGATATGGCTCCCATGAATATTAAACTTCCTGATGGTTGGTTTACACAGTCTACTAAGCAGGGACTTGTTTTTTTGGGATCACACTTGGTTTTGAAAAGTGTTTTCTTCGTGGATGGTTTGAAGTGTCATCTAATATCTGTATCTCAGCTTACGCGTGAAAATTCTTGTATTCTTCAAACTTCTGACAAGTTGTGTGTGATCCAGGACCGCACCACAATGATGCTGATTGGAGTGGCTGAGCAGTGCAATAGGCTTTATTTTTTCGAGAGACAAGTGGAGTGGCGGCTGTGAGACATTCGGAGAATCAAAATTCGGATTTGTGGCACAAACGCTTTGGTCATCCGTCCTCTCGTGCTTTGAGTTATTTACCTGGTTCTTTGTACGTTAGTTCTAGTACTTTTGATTCCAAAGCGTGTGACATTTGTATTCGCGCAAAGCAAACTAAAGAAGTGTTTCCATCGAGTTTGAATAAAACAACGTCGGTTTTTCAACTTTTTCACTGTGATCTCTGGGGTCCCTATCGTACAACTTCTCTTTGTGGCTCGAGATATTTTTTGACATTGGTTGATGACTTCTCAAGGGTTGTATGGATTTATTTGCTCCCTGATAAAACCGCAACTCCTCTCCAGTTGAAAAATTTCATTGCTTTGGTCGAACGACAATTTGAAACCAAACTTAAAACCTTGCATAGTGACAACGAAAGTGAGTTCATTTGTCTATGCGATTTTTTTAATCAAAAAGGAATCATACATGAAACCTCATGTGTTGGAAAACCTCAACAAAATGGGCGTGTTGAAAGAAAGCAGCGTCATATATTGAACGTTGCAAGAGCACTACGTTTTCAAGCTTCACTTCTGATTGAGCTTTGGAGTGAATGTATTTTAGTTACTGGCTATCTAATAAATAGAACACCAACAACTTTTCTACAAGGCAAAACTCCTTTTGATATTCTTTACAATCGGCCGCCTCCTTTGAAACATCTTCGGGTATTCGGATGCTTGTGCTATGTTCTAAACCGACTGCATAATGGAGATAAGTTTGCTGAGCGCAGCAAACGCTCTGTGTTTCTTGGCTATCCCTACGGTAAAAAGGGATAGCGTGTGTACGATCTTGACACAGGCACTATTTCGGTCTCTCGCGATGTGGTTTTTTTGCGAAACAGAGTTTCCCTTCTCGACACAAAGTTTGGACTTTTCAGAGCATGTTACACCTCCGGTTACTGGTAACTCTTTCTCTCTAGATACTCCGTTAGATATGCTGGGCGAGATTGCACCAGAACCTGTAACTATTACCCGACAACCATCTTCCTCCGATGCTCAGAACTCACCATCGACAACTATGTCTTCTTCTTCCACTAATGCTCTTAAAGTTTTTGTTGAGGTTGAACAAGAACCTGTGCGTTCTGAAAGCGAGCCTCCTGATTCCTTTGTTGAGACACCTCCTGTTGTATCTCGTTCCAATGACTCCTTAATTGCAGATGAGTCTTCTCCAACTCTTAACACCTCCGATCACGACTCTGTTTTGGATGATGATTCTGCTTCTGTACCAGTTTTGGATGTTGACGATGGTTCATATGTTGAAGTTTTGGGAAGAGGAAACCGACTGAAAAAGGCTCCCACTAAGCTTGCTGATTATATACACTGCTCTTGGTTTCAGTTCAGATGATTGTAAGTATCTTATTTCTGATTACACATCTACTACACGATTCTCTAAACATCATCAAGAATATATCTTCACAGTGATGAAAAGTCATGAGCCGCAGAGCTATGCTCAAGCTGTTCTTGATGAAAACTGGCGTAATGCAGTTGGTGTCAAGATAGATGCATTAGAAGAACAAGGCACTTGGACTGTTGAGATGCTTCCACCGGGAAAGAAAGCTATTGGCTGTAAGTGGGTGTTTAAGCTCGAATTCAAAGTTGATGGTACACTTGAACGTTATAAAGAACGGTTAATTGTTATCGGAAACAATCAAGAAGAAGGAACCGATTTTACGGAGACATTCACGTCGGTGGCTAAGATGGCCACAGTTCGAATGTTCCTTGAAGTTGCCGCAGCAAATGATTGGCATGTCCATCAAATGGACGTTCATAACGCGTTTCTGCATGGTGACTTAGACGAGGAAGTTTATATGCAGCTTCCTCCTGGGTTCAGAACTCATGATAAGACACAAGTATGTCGCTTACGAAAATCGTTATATGGTTTACTCCAAGCTCCGCGATGTTGGTTTGCTAAGTTGACAAAAGCTTTGGTCGAGTATGGTTTTGAGCAAGAGATACCAAATTATTCATTGTTTACATATGTGAAGGACACTCAACGTATTCATGTTCTTGTTTATGTAGATGACCTTATTCTATCGGCAAATTCTTTGGAATTGCTTGAAGAATTCAAGACTTACCTTAGCACATGTTTTCACATGAAAGATCTTGGTGTTCTGAAGTATTTTTTGGGTATTGAAGTGGCTCGTAGTTCCTCGGGTTTTTATTTGTGTCAACGCAAGTATGCTATTGACATCATCAACGAAACTGGTTTGATGGGCACGAAACCTATGATGTTCCCGCTTGATCAGAGTCATAAGTTGGCGTTTGTCAAAGGCGAGAGAATTACGGATCCAGGGAAGTATAGACGCCTTGTCGGTCGGTTGATCTATCTCACTTCAACCCGACCAGACTTGTCCTACTCTATACACATTCTCACCCAATTTATGCAAGAAACGAAGGCCGAGCATTGGGACGCTGCTCTTCCTGTGGTTTGCTATCTTAAACACAATCCGGGTCAAGGTATTCTTCTTTGATCTGATTCTCCATTGACTTTGACGGTTTGGTGTGATGCGGATTGGGCAGGATGTCCTCTTACACGATGGTCTTTGACGGGTTGGTTTATTCAACTTCGAAATTCACCTATTTCTTGGAAGACAAGAAAACAAGACATGGTTTCACTCTCTTCCGCCGAAGCGGAATATCGGGCACTTTCCATGACTGTGAAAGAACTACTTTGGCTAAAGAATCTTCTCAGCTCGTTTGGCGTGGAAAACAAAGATCCAATCACGGTTCATTGTGATAGTTTGGCTGCTATACACTTAGCTGCGAATCCGGTTTTTCATGAAAGAACAAAACATATCGAAAAGGATTGTCATTTTATTTGTGACGAGATTGTGCGTGGTATTATTGCTACTCAGCATGTGTCTACTAAGAATCAACTTGCGGATATTATGACCAAAACACTCGGTCGGAAAGAGTTCGAAGACTTCAAGGCCAAGTTGGGCATTTGTGATCTTCATGCTCCAACGTGAGGGGGGTGTTGGGATACATATACGTATCTTGTGGGTTAAGATACGTATACTGAATATATTGTTATTCTCCTTATTTTTATATTTGGTAAATCTAGTTAGTAGTCAATTAGGTTTATTTGTACGATGTATATATTCTGCCTAAGGGCTTTCATATCAATACACTGAAAACCTTCTATACGCTCTAGGTTTTTGACACTCTACCACCATAAGCATTTAAAGAAGACACTTTTTAAAGTTAACTTTAAAAGACATTCATATAAAACATTATATCCCTTAGATCACCTCTTTTGTCGAAAATATATTGATCTTGTAGGTTACAATGTTCAATTCATGTTCAGACGGATTTGTTTTTCAAAGAAGATTTAAATTACATCGTTTGAGCCATACCTTGAAGGAATGTACAGGACTATGAACCTTGTCATAATAAAGTGATCAGTCGTTATTTACACACAATATCATATTCAAACTTTGAAAATTTACACTATCCACCATTACTCATGAGCTTCACCTCTTTTATCAAATTGGTGAACTAAAAATCAAGATTTTAAATTTTCACATATAATCAACAATCATTACTTTTTGTCGAAAAAAACTTTATTAGGAAAGCAAACTTCGAACTGAAGTATTTTAAGACAAAAGGGCATCCTTAGCTAGTCGATCGGCTAAATTATTATGAACTCTTGGAATGTAATGGAAAGTAATAGTTTGAAAAGATAAGAGAAGCTCGCGAATATCAAAATGAATTGAATAAATTTCAATATGATTTCCGCCATCCCGAAGAAGATGCATCAAGACTTGACAATCAGAGTGAAGACGAAGCTCCGAATAGTCTTGTGATTAGGATTTACGAATAGCCAACAATAACCATATGCTACAGCCATTAAGGCTGAGCAAACATTTCTCCTTGTATCCGAGAAATCACCAAGAATAAAATCCGTATTAGAATGGAAAAAGAAACCGAAACCTGTGACATATTCACCATCATTCCATGAAGCATTGACAAAGCAACGAACACCTCAAAAATCATTATGCACTTCCAGTGATGGTGGCTGACATACCGGTGGCTTAGCTTCTTGAGCCAACTGCTATTGCTTAGCCTCTAAGAGAGCTTTCAGAATTACATCATTTTTCGATAACAATTCTCCTTCGAAAATAAGTCTATTATGAGATATCCAGATGTACCAATAGATCTATGCAAATAAAGAGATCGCAAATAATATTGTGGGAGGAAGATTTGGGGATGAATGCAAAGAAGAGACAAATTGCGGAAGTGTTTGAGTGTGACCAATGGTGGAAATAAGAATTGGAGGTAATTCTCATACCCTTTATGCGAAAAGACGTTGTAGTAGAACATGGTCTACCGTTTCTATTTCCGCACATCGAGAACACTCATTAGAATAAATAATACTTCTTTTAACAAGCTCAACACCCACTAGAAGCGGAGCTTTCATTGCTTTCCAAAAAAACATACGTACCTTAGGTGCCGTTTGAAGCTTTCAATTACACTTTTTCCAGTTAAAATCCTCATTATCGACATAGGAATCCTCACTCATAAGCAGAGCATAACCTAATCCTGTTGAATAATTATCGGACTTGTCATACATTCAAGCCAAAGAATCACTATGGCGGCTTGAAGCTACAGGGAGGCGGCAGAGTTGAACTACGTAGCTCGGGAGATGCGATCTTGCCACTGACCAGTTCCGCTCTGGTGGCTGGCCATGAAGTAAATCACTCACTCTCAGACTTCTATTTGAAAGAGTTAGAGGTCCAGTTGGCCGAAGAGGATGATCAAGGGATAACTAAGGTTTCTCCCACTCATTTATTAAATGCCCATCTCTAACTAGCCAGCCCATACCCTTGAAAAGAACCGCTGGCCCTGCCATTATCCCACCCCAACCATGGGAGAAGTTGAATGGTAACTTAGCGTGCATGAAACTTGTATTATGACAATACTGACTAACCGGAATAAGGGATGCCAAAGCATTTGGGAACTTCAAGAGGCGCTAGCTAAATTTAGTAAGAAGGAGTTGTTATGAGCTTCAACTTCTCAAAAACCGAGGCCTCTCATATGCTTTGGTTTAGTCATTTTGTCCCAAGAAACCCAACTCATCTTTCTTTATTCATGTTTATCATCCCACCAAAATCTAGTGAGGACCGATTGTAATCTTTGACATAAAGACATCAGAAGCTTGAAACATGACATAGTGTAGGATGGAATGGAAGACAAGACTGACGTGATCATAACTTCCTTGCCATCAGGAGATAAGAATCGATTAGACCAATATAAAGATCTCTATCGAACCCCATCCACAAGGCTAGTAAATATGTCTCTTTTTCTTGCCCAAAATTCTCTAGAAGACCCAAATACTTCCCTATGCCGCTTTACTGATGGATATAGAGGATCATTTTGGCAACCAATCTTCGTGTTGGAGGTGTCTTGGAGGAGAAAGTAATAGAAGATTTAGCCACATTGATCGATTGCCCAAAAGCTTGATGATATGATCACAAAATACAGCGTAATTTGTGGCAACTCTCAGCATCTAATTTGCAGAAAACATAGTATCATCTGCAAATAAGAGATGATTAATAAAAGGGCCATGGCGAGAAAACTTGACTCATGCTAATGCTCCAGTCACTTTGGCACGGTGGCACAAACCTGAAAGAACTTCGGTATAAAGAACAAAGAGAGATGGAGACAAAGGATCTCCCTGACGAAGACCACGAGAAGGTTGAACATGCCCTTGCAGATTTCCATTTACAAGAAAGGAGTAAGAAACTGAACTTATCGCCTCCATTATCCGATCAATCCACATAGAGTGGAAACCAAACCGTACTAAGGCGGGGAGAAAAATCCATTTGATGTGATCGTAAGCCTTACTCCTAACTGTTTTGACAGCCATTGCACCTCGTTTAGTAGCCTTTGAAAGCTGTAAATAATGCAAAATTTCATGCGTAATGAAAAAATTATCTGAGATGACTCTTCTTGGAACAAAGCCAAATTAATTCTCTGAGTTAATTGATGGCAAAACCAAATGCATACTGGATATAAGCATCTCCCCAATTATCTTATAAAACACATTAGAAAGTGAAATAGGGCGATAGTCTAACACCCGTCGAGGATGCTGAATCTTTAGAATGAGACGAATATGCGTCTTATCGAGACTCGACTCTAGTTTGCCATTAGTAAAAAAGAAGCTCACATTACGGTATACATTGGGACAAATAATTGGCCAATACATATGGAAGAAGTCCGACGAAAAACCGTCAGAGCCATGTGCCTTCTCGACGTAAATAGCAAAGGTAATACATATCTTCTCACAAGGTGGAGGTCGAGTGAGAAAAGCATTATGAGAATATGTGACCAAAGCTTAAATAGTCTCCTCATTCATTGATAAATATCTTGTTGCTTTCGAAGTGAACAAGCGATCGTAGTATGCACAATTGCATGGGCTATTTTATGTTCCGTGAACCATGCATGGCCATTATCATCCTCAATAACCGTTAGCCTATTTATTATTTGTCGAGTTTTAGTAGTTTCATGATAGAACTAGGAGTTCATGTCGCCACTTTCCAGCCACTGAACCCGACTATGTTGTCGCCAAAAAGCCTCCTCTTCACGATAAGCATTATCGAGAATAATCGTTAGCCTATTGATCTTCAGCTCATCAGAGATGGAAGCTAATAAAAGAGTGTCTAACGCCGCTTGCGTTTCATGAAGTAATTTAAACTATTTGTATTATGCTCCTTTGTCCATCGAATAAGCTCATATCTGCATCGACTAAGCTTATGTTCAATCGATTCAACATCATCTCTTCATCAAACCGAGGAGAGCAAGTCATAAGCCTCACCCTTTTCCCGCAACCGATTATCAAAACAGAAGAGACTTTTCCTCCTAATACGCGAATCATCAAGGACAACCAATAAAGAACGGTGATCGGAACCTTCAAAGCGAAGATATTCCGAACGCCCAGACGGAAATAACTCAACCCATTAATTATTTGAAAGGAAAGGAAATTTCCTGAATATTTAACATCCCACAGACCGTTAGACGAAACAAAGCTACATAAATCGATAAATGAAGCCTCACAACGAGGTGTTCTGCCGCGTTTCTCAGATTGAAAAAGTATGTCGCTGAAATCTCCAACTAACAGCCAAGGAGAATCTCGATCCATACTTATAGTCGAAATCTCATTCCAAAATTTTTGTCGATTTGCCTTGACCGGGGCATCATATACAAAAGTACAAAAGATCATTTTTTGGTAAGAAATACAAGTGTCAATATAGTTAGGCAAAGATGCCAAAATCTCAATATCCATGTCCCCTTTCCAGAACAAAGTGAGTCGTCGAATTAAACCTATTGGAGGTACAATAAAATGATTACCATAGCGCATCCAATTGAAAACTTGTAAATAAAGTCATTTGCATTCTTTGTCTCCATTAGAATTATAAAGTTCGAGAAGAGTTTCAATCTCAATTTCCTTAGACGTCAAATTGTTTGGAAATTTCTAAGGTCTTGACAGTTCCAACTGACTGTAATCATTGATAATCAGATGGTTTATGGAAAACCATCAAACCTTTAAAAGTAAAAGACAAAAAAGACTTAGAAGTTTAAGGGATTAAAGCCTTAGCACACAAAGTAGAAGCACAAACATCCTCATTATGGGGTACATAAGAAGAAGAAGCCATGAGAGCCTTAAATATTTTCGGTTTCTTATGTGGAGAATGTTGAATTCGAACACCTAAATATCTCTTGGAAGTAGTTCCTGAAAGAGGACTTGAACCAACTTGTTTTTTGGCTACTTCTTAGAAACTAGTTTCCTTTTTTTGATTTGCGCTTTTATTTGTAAGAGCTAATTTGGAAGTACCAGATCCGACGTGGAAAAGTAAATCTTAATTCTGAGTAATTTTCTCCGAAAGAACAACATCAGAGGATGAAGCAGCTCGAGTTGCTTTCCGATCAAGTTTCCCTGATGCTTATGTAGTTGTTACTATCCTCTTAGATACAGAAGTAACATTTGTATCATAATGGACATCGGCCTCCTGAAGATTATCGGAAGAGATATGAAGGTTCGATTAGACCTTCTTCCCAGAGTGTAGAATGACATCAACAACCCGAGCAGAATGTCCCAGTCTATCAAGAGCTAACTTTTGAATAGAAGGTTATTATATGTAGGAGTGAAAATCTAATCTAAAGCTGTTCTTCGTGATTGTGAATTCGAGGAAACCTCCACATGTTCCATATCTGGTGATGGTGAAGATCTAAGTCGATTAGTTGAGTGAGGGGCATATGAGGTGAGAGAGGAAGATTATCACGCAAAGTATTGGGATAATCTCACATATCTTGGCGAGCAGATTGACTGGAATGCCTGCCTGAATACATTTCCACCACATAACAATCTCCACGAGAAAGATTATAAACTATTTGGTGCTGATAGTCATATTGAATTGGAGGACATGTTCTGTTTGCACCCTCGATTCGTGGAAAAAAAAAGCTCAATTCTCGATAATCTCGATCATGAGAACTCTAATATCCATGGTTACCGAGTCTAAGTTTTTTTTTTCTTTTTGAAGATTCATATTGTCGTGGAGAATAGTGGCGAGGAGGGGAACAGTGTGCTTGAGACTGATAATGATTACGGTCATGATACCAATAATCCTTATTCTTTAGAGTATTATCCTAGCGAGGGTGATGAGATCGATTTTCTTTTTTCTCTTGAGTCCTAGCTTTATCAGAAACTTGGAAAACGGCCAATTCATACATCAACATAGGGTTACGGTCCCGATCAATACATACATTAGACCCCTATGCTAAAAAATACACCAACAAACAAATTATTCAAATTTATTACATGAACATAGAATATTCGGTCTGTACATACGTTGACTGTGTTACCGTTAGTCAAATTTTGACGAGAGATTACGTGGACTAACGGAGGCTTATGTGGAGGGGTTAGGGTATGACGCATATATTACGTGGAAATTGAAAGAGTATTTGATGTTTTGCAATACACAATACGACGCCGTTTGGTCTCAGTTGTACGACGTCGTTTTGTGTTTGGAGAAAGAAACTCAAAATCCTCTTTCATGGCGCGAACAAAGGTAAAGAGAGTGTGAGAGAGGAATCAACGAGATTGTGAAAGAGAATTGCAAAATTAGGAGTGAAGATCACGACTTAGAGGAGCTGAAAGCACGAATAGAAGAGATTGGTTGGTATGAGGTAAGTTCGATCCAATTCCTTGACAAAATTGTTCGATCCACTTATCTTAGTGATGTGTTTCATTTTCGAAAAAAGAATTGATTAGAGGAGATCTAAAGGTTTTTCCGTGGTATAAGAGGATGATGGGTACATGTAAATTGTCGATTTTTGTTAGAAAATAGAAGAAGAGATTTGAGAGCACACAAGGTGTTTGATGAAATGTGTCAATGAAAATCTTATAATGATTTCTTGTGTAACTGATGTTTTGTATAATTGTTGCAGTGGGGATAATGATATTACGTTTATTGTATACTATGGCGGGAAGTTTGAGAATTTGGAAGGAAGTCTTACATATGTTGGTGGAAAAATCCATTATCTTGAAACCTCTCCGCAAAGTCTATTTGGAGGGATAATTTCGGCAGATATTGTTGATATTCATGGGCAACGAGTTTGGTACAAGCTTCCTTACGAAAGATTTTCAGATTTGAGGGTGTTGTGTGATGGTGGTACAAACTTCCAAAACATGTGTAATGCTACGGAATGGGTAAAGACAGTGGAAGTTTATCTTGAGCACGAGGATGTTGGCAATGAGCCTGAAGAGAGTGGATCCCCGGTTGTCGATGGTGCTGATTCTGAAATAGGAAGAAATGATGAGCGCGTAGAAGAAATAGTTGCAGAGTTTGTTGATGAGGAAGAGGACAATGAAGCTCATAGAGATACACCTCCTATCTCGGATGATGAAGAAGATGACATCTAAAGTGGGTACGAAAGATGGCGAAGAGGCAGCGGTGAGTTGAAGATTATGCAAGTTTTTCAAAGTTTAAAGGAGTTCAAGGAAGCTGTGTTAGAATATGCGTTAATGGGAGGTTGAAATATCAAATACACACGATGGGGAAATGACATTTGCGAGGCAAAGTGTGCTGTAGTTGGTGAGATTCCTTGTACTTGGCGAATCTATTGCTCTTTTGAGAAATCAGTGAAGCAATACATGGTTAAGGCCTTCCAAGGAGATCATTCTTGCACAAAAGACGGATATTGCAAGTTATTGACTGGTCGTGTCATTGCTAATCTGCTTATAAATGAGATTGATGCCAAGGGCCATACAAGGTATCATTGAAGAAAGATACAACCTAACAGTGACACATGATATTGCTAGGAAGGCCCGAAAGATAGCATTGGAGATGATAAGTAAGGAGTTTGATGAATAATTTGCAAGGATTAAAGACTATAAAGAGCAAAAACCAGAGTATGTAACTGTTTTTAATTTTTTTTGTTCACATTTTAGTTGAGTTTAGTACTAATATTTGTTTGTATTTTTTGACAGATCAAATCCTGGTTCTACGGTTGATATTGTAACAACCATTAGTGATGAAGGTGTTGAGGACTTCGACAAGTTCTATGTGTGTTTTAACGCTTTGAAGACAATATGGAGAGCTCACTGTCGACCCATTATTGGCATTGATGGATGTTTTATGAAATCTACCTCAAAAGGACAACTCCTAGCAGCTGTGGGAAGGGACTCAAACAATCAAATATATCCTGTTGCGTGGGGAATTGTTCAAGTTGAGGATACGAACAATTGGAAGTGGTTCATTCAAAGGATAAAGGTTGATTTGAACCTACAAAATGGTGAAGGATTCACACTTATCTCTGACAAACAAAAGGTGATTATAATGGATTCACACTTGAATTCTTATCTCTGACAAAAACAATGATTCACACCTTCTTATTGTTTTCATTTATAGGGTCTTACAAAAGCTGTGGATGAAGAACTTCCTCACATAGAACACCGTACATGCGCTAGACACGTATACGGAAACATCAAGAAGCTACACCCCAACAAGCCTTTTAAAAAGTTGTATTGGGCAGTGGTAAATAGCTTCAATGAGGGTGATTATAAAGCGGCACTTAAAGAGCTTAAGGCATTCGACTCTCAGATTTATGATGAATTGATGGTGAGGGATCCTACAACATGTACTCGTGCATTCTTTAGAACCACTTCTATTTGCGAAGATGGGCTCAATAATTTTTCAGAAGCTTATAATAGTGGTCTCAAGCAAGCGCGTTCTCTGCCTTTAGTGGAAATGCTTGAGACCATGAGAAGACAAGCTATGGTTAGGATTGAGGTGAGGAAGAAGAAGTTAATGAAGTATAAGGGTAAATACAGTTTGAAGGTTGCAAAAACAATCGCGGAAGAGGAGAAAAAACGCAAATGGTGTAAGAAAAGGATCCATGGTCCGAATGGTGATTCAGAAGTAATTGAGAATGGCACTTCTTACACTGTCAATATGGAGAGGAGAACATGTACCTGCAGAAGATGGGACCTCACCGGGATTCCGTGTTGTCATGCCTTAAAGGTAGTTTTGGATAAAAAGCTTAATGCCGAGGATTTTGTCTCAGATTGTTACTTGACGACTTTGTGGAAGCTCCAATATAGCGATTCAATCTCACCTGTTGAAGGAATGAAGTTCTGGAAGGATACTTCAAGTTCTCATATTGAACCGCCACATGTACCTACTCAGAAAGGTCGGAAGAAGAATCCACA
This sequence comes from Anastatica hierochuntica, assembly GCA_900406275.1. Taxonomy (NCBI): domain Eukaryota; kingdom Viridiplantae; phylum Streptophyta; class Magnoliopsida; order Brassicales; family Brassicaceae; genus Anastatica; species Anastatica hierochuntica. The sequence goes on from OVAN01003998.1 coordinate 17,592, forward strand.
GAAGAGGAAGAAGTCCATTCATGAGTCTCCTACTAAAGGGAAAAAAGTGTCTAGACACTTAAAAGCGATTCATTGTTATCGTTGTAGTATGGCTGGCCACAACTCCCTACATTGTAAGAATGATGGAGTCCCTAACAAGCCAAGGAAGATTTATCCGAGGAAGAAGCAACAACCATCACAAGATGAGTCATTGGACCATGGTGAAGCTCCGGGACCAAGTCAGCCTACGCAAACTTCTATGTTGAATGACTAACATCAGGTTTGCTTTCCTAATTAGAGTTCAATTATCATTGAGCTTGTGACATTTTTTTTTTATTCTCTGCTTGTTTGGCTCTTTTTAGGTTCTCATCAACATTTTCTCTGCTTTAGTTGTTGTCAAGATTGAATCCTAGAGTTTGATGCAGAAGTTGGTGTTCTTTTGGTATTTGTATGTTGGTATTTGGTGTTTTGTTTTAGGTGGTTCTCGAGTCATTTAGTTGTGACTTATGATGTTCTTAACTCCTCTTTTGTAAACCTTATGTATCTCTTTTGTAAACCTCTTTTGTAAAACTTATGTAGTTAAACTTATCTCTTTTGGTAAACCTTGTTATGGATAAGTGTTCATCCTCTTGTGTTTCAAAACATGATCTTGCAACAAACTACTCATGTTTATAAGACAAAACAAAGACATAATGCAATTCATTTTCACCTACAAAAACACACACGCCGACAAGCAATATGGTATCCAAAAACATATCACATTCATTCCAATCTTGCACTTAACTAAAACTACTACATAGCTAAATAGTAATAGGCTATCATCATTCCAACTCCACAAACTATCATCATCTTCAAGCTCTTCACATCTTTCTCATACTTGTGAACCACCCCTTTCGTCTCTTCCAACTCTTTCTCAAATCCAGCTAAAGCATTACCCAAATCTTCAAACTTTTTGTCATATCTTCTTATTACATCTTCACATGTCTCACATCGAACCACCAAATCACCAATTTTTTCATCATACAAGCGCTTCAAATCCTCAATTTCCTCTACTAGCGATTTATCTGTCCATTTAAACAAATGGTTCTTATCCTACACAACAAATTCATACATACATTGTTCAAACAAAACGAAGAAAAATCATTCCTAATCTTAGAACATACACAAAATTGTTTACCTTTTCACTGCCATTAGGGCAACCATAGAAAAGTCTTCCTGGATTCTCGGCTGTTCTCGCTGTAAAAATCACAGCACCTTCTCCACACTTCCTACAAAATTTAGGAAGCCCTCTTTCGATTCCACCCCTGCGGCAACTCCAGTTTGAGCTCATAGCTGTACCATACGAAGAATTAGGGTTAGATGAGCTAGACATTGCGGCTCTCTCTCTCTCAATCTCGTCTTGATAAACTGCTTCATCTCTCTGATTTTCTTTCTTCTCTCCTATGTCGCGATTCAAGCTGAGAGATGAAGATAGGGTTTTGTTTATCAAAACCCAAAACAACGTAGTATTTCACTTAAGCAAGACTTTAATTTCCACGTAATATATGCGTCATACCCTAATCCCTCCACATAAGCCTCCGTTAGTCCACGTAATCTCCCGTCAAAATTTGACTAACGGAAACACGGTCGACGTATTTACAGACCGAAAATTCTATGTTCATGTAATAAATTTGAATAATTTATTTGTTGGTGTATTTTTTAGCACAGGGGTCTAATGTATGTATTTATCGGGACCGTAACCCTCTGTTGATGTATGAATTGGCCGTTTTCCCATCAGAAACTAGTTGTTGCATCGTGTTTCTCTGATTTATACCCAGCGTAACTTGGTGTCTAGCTGTTGTGGAACATTCCTTTTGTTTCGGAACATTCTTTCTCATGGAGAAGGAAGTAAAAAACAAAAGAAATGGCGTTGTAAACGTTCATATTCAAACTCCACACTAGCCCTCTCTCCTGTGGCAAACATGAAGAGCTTCTTAACCAGTAGTGGTCTTTGAGCGTTAACAGTAACTTGTACTCTTCCATTAATGGTGTTACATAACACAAAAGAACTTATACTTTCTCCAATTGCTCGTATAATATCATACTTGTATTAATAAATAGGGAGCTAGTGGATTTGAATCCAAAAGGGTATAAGCGACGAGAATGAGTCCTAAACAATTTGTAAAACCATCATCCACCCACTAGTAAAAAAATCAGTTATAGCCACGACAGAATTTCGTGGCTGTAGGAGATATTTCGTGGCTATATGACGTTTTAGCCATGAAAAGCTACGAAAACATAAACGTGGCTATACGATCGTGACCAATTTATTTCATGGCTTTTTCGTAGCCGAAAAAGTCATGATTTGCCACAATGTTTCGTGGCTAAGATAGCTACGATTTGTTATGCACTTGTTGTGACTATTTTCCACGAAAGGTCACTTTTATTTTTGTGTGTATTTTAGCTAGTGTCACGAAAAAACACGATAATAATCGTGGTAATGTCGAAAAAGTTTTAACTTAAAAAAACGTTTTTGTTTGAAATTGTAAACAAAACACAGTCAAATTTGATATCAACCAAAAACATAATACATAAACCATTCTCAAATGTTCTTAGAAACATGCATTACCCATTACTGGCCGAAAAAACAAAAAAAGAAACAAACATTACTAACATTAGAAATAATTGTTCTTCATCAGATAACAACAATCTAACTTAGATTTTCTAAATACCTAGTTCTTGGTCACACCACTTATCCAAATCAGCTCGTTTAGTTTCAGTGAGAAGTTGAGCATGAGCTTGAGTTTGAGATGTTGGCTGTATAGCAGAGGGAACATGATTAGAAGCTTGATGATGCACTGAAGGTGCAGTTGATGCAGCGCAGGTTGAGAGTTGAGAGCTTGCAGAATCTTATTAAGAGTTGATCTTCTTACAGCCATCTCTTCCTTGAAATCATTCTTCAATGCATTTAGTTCAGCCTTCACTGCATCATTCTTAGTCTCCAAGCCATCCATTCGAATCTCCATGTCCAGATTGCACTTCAGTGACGCATGGGCAGGTTCAGAAGGACTAGAGTCTTTGAACTGAGCACTGGCGAGACCATAAATGGTTCCCTTGTGTGTTTGCCCGCGCTGAAAAAAATGAAAGAACATAGAAGAATATGATTCAATATCTAACAAAGAAGTGATGCAATTAGTATCCTAAATCAGAACACTTACCACAATGCTCCATTAAGTTTCCTTAGATGAACGTGTGGTTGGTTTAGTCTAGCAGGAGCACGTAGCAATGCTGGTTCGGTTCTCATGGCATAGGTAGGAACCTCTGAGGCCCTTGTTGATTCCCCCAAAGCTTCAGGAGGTATTGAGTGAGCTGAAGATGGAGTTGAGGCATTTGCACACCCGATTTTACTTGGAGGCATTGAGTGAGCTGAAGATGGAGTTGGGGCATTTGCAGAACCGATTCTATTTGGAGGTGGTTGTAGACGCGTTGGCGCTGGTGGTGGCGGTGTTGTCGACATAACAGAGAAAGATAGACGAGATTATGTTCAGACTCAAGATCAATCAACACTTGAATTGTAAATCTGAATCAATAACTAAACATAATCAATACCAATAACATCAATACCAATCTGAATCAATAACTAAATCAGACAACACTTGAATTTTGAATCAGACACTTGAATTGTAAACCAAACGAAGACTTCAAACTCAAGACCAATCGTACAATATCATTCAGTTACTAACATCAGTCACACAATTCCATTCACACTCAATATCACTCATACAATGCCATTCACACTCAATATCAATCACATAATTCCATTCAGTTACTAACATCAATAACACACATCAAACTATCAAACTATCAAAACCACCCCCAATCCAATATCAAAGAAAACATAAAGTAAGAATCAAATCATTTGAGTAATCCTTTCTTTTTGTAAATTGAGTAATCCGAACATTTGAGTAATTTTTAACAAACCCATGAACAAAAGTTAAGATTTTTACAAACCCTATGCTTTAAAATTTTAGGAAAGTTGAATACTTTAGCAAAATCAAACCCCATAAAAAATCAAACAGAAGCGTAAATCTAAAGCCAATCAAAACCTTAAACTTAAACGAAACCCTCTACATTCAAACAAATACCCAAATCTAAACCCTAACAAGACATGCAATCAAAAATACCTAGGAGATTCAGGCCGGTGGTTCGAGGTCAGTTCACGGCGGTAGTTAGAGGTTGATTCACGCCGGTGGTTCGAGGTTGATTCACGCCGGTGGTTCGATGTTGATTCACACCGGCGGTTAGAGGTTGATTCACATCGGCGGTTAGAGGTTGATTCATGATGGCGGTGCGAGGGCGAATGCGAAGGCAGTGATTAGCTTGAGACATCGTCGGCGGAGAAGGGTGAGAGAGAGAGACGGTTCTCGACACTTAGTGAGAGAGAGAGACTCGACACTTAGCGAGAGAGAGAGAGAGTCTCGACACTTAGTTTAGTTTAGGGTTATGTTTAGTTAGGTTGGGTTGGGCTTTTGGAGGTAAAATGATTTAGTTTAGGAGGGAAATAAGATTTTTTGGAAGTAATATGATTTTGTTTAGGAGCGAAATTAAATGTTTAGTATTTACATGGGGTTTAGGGTTTTTGTAAGGATTTAGGGTTTTGATAGGGTTTCGATAGGGTTTAGATAGGGATTAGGGTTTACATGGGGTTTAGAGTTTCAAAATAAATGGTGATATATTTTATATCTCATTTGTAGTTAAGATGATATTTTACCTTTTTGTAATAAAATGTTTAAGTTGTAATCTTTTTATGTAGATCACTATTTTGTTCTCATAATTTTAAATAAATTTGCTATATCATACAAAATATTTTTTTTAGTATAAGTCAGTTTAGATAATTTTTTGTAATAATATTTATCTTTTTTTGCAATATCCAAAAAATTTTAAAGATAATTAAACCCTATCTACACCCTAAACCTCATCATCAAGGTGTATAAATAAAATTTTATAATATACACCCTAAACCATAAATTCAATTACATTGAAACTTTTTATATATGTTTTACCATGATAATTTTTAAAAGAAAAACTATTTGTATATATATATGTATATATATATATATATATATATATATATATATATATAGCCACGTTTTTGCTACATTTAATTTTCGTGGCTATCTGTTGTCACGATTTAAACACGGTTAGCCATGTTCCTTCTTTCGTAACAATTACATGACATTTTCGTGGCTTTTTTTGCCACGGTCTTATTACGAAATGCCACGTTCTTGTTTTCGTGATTATTTCATGGCTTTTTCGTGACTTTTACACTTTTGCCACAAATTTTTCGTGAGACCATCGTGACTATAGCCGAGATTTCTTCTAGTGACTGCTTGTAATGAAACGGGACTCGATTTAGAACATATTGAAGATATTCCTCTCTTTTAAAGCGGAAACTAAAATGTTCACACCCCAAGACCTTTTCTTCCACAGAGTGTGCTAAGCCTAAAAGTTGAGGCATAAAATTAATAATTGCATTGGGACGTTGAATTTCAAAATTGAGAACCCGGCCAAGAAGTGTTAGCTTGTTGGATTCAATAAGATCAGAGTTATCGTTCGATGGTAGCTGGAATCCCGAATCTCTAGGCCAACGACTGGAGGAGGCAACGCCTTTTCCTTTCTCCGACGCGATCACAACAAACTGAGGCAACTCCTCGAAACAAGCAAGCAAACCTGAATATGGAGCAGAGAGGGAAACACACAATCGTAGACTAGAAGCGAAAATAAAGGACAAAATCGGGTTGCACAATGCAGTAATAGGTCGTAATGAATTGCGAAAACCGAGTAAAGCATGTCAATGGCAAGTGAGAGACAGAAATCGGGAACACCAACAAGAACGAAAATCTCCGGTGAATTTGCCCTAGGGATCGCCACAAGAACTTTTATTTTTTTAGCACAAAAATTATTCAACAATTATTACTATTTAATCTTTTATTTTAGAAAGACAAATGTAATCTCAATTAGTAATTGGGTAAATTTTTTTTTTTTTTTATCAATTATTGTTCTCTCTTATTCAATCCAATATAACAATCTAGTGTAATATAAAATCTCACTACAATTTTTCGTCCCTTTTTTCCCTTCGTATTCTCTTACAAAAGAAACAACATAGTTAAGTTCTAGTGACATGGTAACTATCCTTTGTACTCTCACTTCATGAAACCATGTCTTATTCGGAGCATGGGTAAAAATGGTTAAAAGTGTTTCGGAAAATGTTCAAAAAAAAATTTATTCAAATTTTTTATAAATAACTCAAATATTTTTTTGTTGGGTTATTTTATTTTACAAAATTATCGTTTTCTCGCATTGAATGGTGGATATGTGGAGTCTCGGCTTCGTTGATCACCACACAAGTTGGGATAATTTTGTAAGAAACATATAAATTGTCGTTATTTACATGTTCATTTGAAATTTACTGAAAATGGTGAGGTGGCTAGTTGCTATGGATTAGTGTAGACGACTGAAAGCCAAACGATGCAAATGTTAGAATCATCGACAGTGAATTGAATTTGTTGTTTGTTTCGATCTAAAATTCAAATACAATAACGATGGCTATGCTGACACGAATAAAAGAGAAACTTTGAAAATTGGATTTTTAACATATTTTATGTGATTGACAAAAGAACAATTTTATATTTAACTATATACCACAATTTTTTAAAATCACAAATATATAATTTCTCAAATTTTAAGGTCTTTCAAAATTTTCTAAAATGCTTCATAAAATGTATAATTTTTTTTTTGTTTTGATTATATTCCACAGTTTTTTTGTCAATAACTTTAAATTAAAACGGTTCGGTAATCCAAACCGGAAACGCATAATATACATAACACATAGCATATGGAAGCTAACGAACACCACGCGCTAACCTATCCGTTTTTGTAAAACTCTGTAGATGGTAAATAGAGCACCAACTCCGGTTGCTCTGCTATCTTCTCCTCCGCGTGAGCCACCACCAGAGCAATGTCTCTCTTTCTCTGCTACAACCAATAGATGTTGTGAATTTAGATCTTGATTATTAAAGACTTTATCATTTTTAGCTTTCTAGATATACCAAAGGATTCATGGACAACTAAGTGTGTGGCCTTCCCTTGGGACACTCAAAAAAAGGTAATTCAGGTTTATAAAAACCGACGGCGTCGGAAAAGTATCCAGAGCCGAGAGTACGTTTGATAATGTCCAAACTTGTGTCGCCAGGGGAGATTCAAAGATGACATAATTCACTGTTTTAATATCTGTCCCACACTGCGCAAATTAAAAGTCCCATTTTATACCATGCCTCTTTAAATTTTCGTTTACCGAAATATTGTTCGTTAATATTTGCCAAAGAAAATGTTTTAATTTTGGGGAAGCCTTCAACTTCCATTGATAGAATAAAAAATGGCATAAGCGTTGGTCCATACACATTATTGCCTTCACCATGAGTTGGACTCTTCACCCCACCCAATAACCCAACTTTACAATATAATTCTCAGACATAGTAAAATGTCATCCCAATACATCTGATTGAAATGTTTTGCTCAGCGGTATACTTGTAATAATTTCAACATCTGTTGGATCCATGAGTGACTCAACTAATCGATCAGATGATCAACCGTGGTATTTGAACAATGTTGTCCTAGACAGGTTGCCAGCCTCAAGAGTTTGGCTGGTATCCAAGCATCCTCCCATGCTGAGATGGAATGACATGAACCCACCCTTTTTAATAAACCTTTGTTAACTAAAGGTCTCGATGAGATAATACTCCGCCAACCATATGATGGGAGTAACACTTGACCGGATCTAAAGAAATAGTATTTCGACAATACCTACCTTTAAAAATCATCGCAAAAAGTGAATCCAGTACATTTATACCTGATTCGATGCCACTTGTGGAGTAGAATGATTCTGAGCACTTGAATATGTTTGGAAATCTATTCGTTGATCTTCTAGTATCAATTAAGCATGATAATTGTATAGAGCTGCATCCATCAATCTCTCTTCGTGAAATGAAACATGCATCACCCTCATCTTGCATTCACGATCATCATTATATGTATTTACTGGAGAAATATCTTTTTGTCTCGGAATCACCTCCATTGCAACCTTCTTTTTGGGTTTCGTTTAATGAATTTTTTCATAAACTTTACTTACTAAAATGCATTGATGGAGGGTCTGTGGATGAAACTTGCGAACGTGTATGTGTGTGTTACTCTTTAAACATGACAAATACACCTCGATCAAATACTCTTCATGTAGATTTACCCTTGACCTTATCAACTCAAATTGTACATCATAGGCCTCTCCATTTCTTTCCTGCAGTTGTTGCAATCACGTTAATATATCAACAAACTCTTGATCAAACATCCTACAAATGCATGATTTTGATCCTCTTGTTGAATATGATTTTGTTTTCTAGAAAAAGTTGTAAACACATACGAATACGACGATGAAACAATATCCTGTGAACATCTTCCTAGATTCCTACCATGACTCGTAAACTCATTATCAAGGTTCTTCTTAGTCTGTGCTAAAAACCTTCTCTCCAAAGCTTGAGTTCTTTTCATGATTTGATCAAATCTCTTCCCAAAGGCTTCATCACGAACCACCACCTCCTTCAACACAACTTTAGATCGCATCTACGCTATTGTTACGGAGGAAAGAATTAGCTCTGATACCTTTGATAAAGAAAAAGACAAGTTTTTTTAACTGAATGAGTCAAACGATCCTAAAACGAAGATCCCATCTTCACGTGTAAAGAAAAAGAATTGAGAAACATTCTTAGGCAGACCATAAGGAAAAATATGAATTACAAGAATTCCGGAGAGAATCTAAGAAGAAGAAATAACTAAACAAATTTAATTTTCTTGGTTGAATGAAGAAAATGATGTCAATCATTCTATTAATGCATTTTTGTAAGAGTTCCAGCTTCCAATAACATACCACCACGTGTACGCAACCATTTTCCAGGATCGTGTGTGTATATATATGTTGTGAATTCATTCAATAAACTCAAGTTATGATCGATAGACTGTACATCCTGTAGAACTCTAGCAAAGAAAAAACTTAACAAAATGATTTCCAAACCTCTCTTTATTAGATTTCTCTTAAATAAATCCTTACAATAGACTTTGTTTAATCAATTTTATATGACTTGCTACAACTTAGCAACCAACACTGACCAATATCTAAAATACCCAACCTAACAACAAGCAACAATAGTTACTTGTCTTACCTAGAAACTCTAGAGTACTCTTTTCCTCTCGCAGACCTTTTTTCTCGATCAAAGTTATGCCTTCACAAGGCTACCACCTCTATTCTTATAGTGTTTCCGACTTTGATTACCCTAGGATGTTAATGTAATCTTCTGGACTTACGTGGTTCACGGATTCTCTGTGGCGAAAAAGCGATGAGATCAGATGATTAACACGAGAAATTAGGTTAAAGTTACAAAACTAAACTGCGAAACAAAATAAGACAAAAAGCGTGAGTAAAGCAGATATGAATTTAGATTGCGAGATTGAATGCATATAACAGTGATAAGATAACAGGATTCGTAAGAACAAGTTTAAGT
>OVAN01003999.1:8433-27155 GCA_900406275.1 Anastatica hierochuntica
AGAGAGAGAGAGAGAGAGAGAGAGAGAGAGAGAGAGAGAGAGTCACTTACTGGTGTTCGACGAAGACGACGCCATGAGAGAAAACTTGTTTTTGCGTTTGCGAAATGAGAGAAACCGAAGAGTCTATTCCAGAGATGAGAATCTCGAGAGAAAGAATAGAGAAAGAAGAGAAAAAGAAGATGAAACGATGAATGAAACGAAGAACCGTTTTGTTAATAATTGAGAATTGAGTAAAAACTTAATTTCATATTTGGGCCTACTATCTGAAACAATATGGGGTATTACCAATTTTTGGGCCTAATCTGAATTAATATATTATATTATACAATACAATACATATACATTAGGAGTTACATTATATTAATATCCAAAATGCTTTTTACAAAATGATTTTTATATTAATACATTACATTATCTCTATTATTATCCTCCAATGATATCTCCTGCTTGCTCATTGTATCCTGTCAAAACACTGCAAAAAACTCAATCAACTATCCACAATTTTACCAGTTTCCCATTATTACTCAGTTTCCTTAGTGCTACCTAGTTCTCTTTTCTCGAAAACTCAAATTTAATGGTTTCAGGTACAAATCAAGAGATCTAATGCTTACTAACTCAAATTAAACTATTTAAATGCAACTCCCACCTATTTAGACTACTAATCGACCCAATAACAATGAAAAATAATGAAAAAGATTGAAAAATAACTTGGTTAGCTTTGCTGGCGACGAAGGAGACGAAGCACAGTATCGACGGTAAACGGCCGGTTCGTCTTCGATGAGTGCTATTTAAAAAACATATAACATATAATTGAGAGAATTAATTAATGTAATTATTAATATTATGGGTAAATTGGTAAGTCAACTTAAAAGGGATATAGGAGATTGGAGAGGGATATAAAAGTTTTAGTTTTAAGAATTAGGGATATAAGAGAATATGACTCCTTTTTTCTACAATTAATGAACGAAAAAAGTATTTTAAAGACGAATGACTTTTCTCTCAAATCGAGTTTTTGGATGAAATTACCATTGTTTCAATTCGTTTACGTAATTAGAATATGATTTGTACAATATAGTCTGTCATTCCAAACCTGCAATATCAAATCATGTGGCTTAAAATTAAAGCGAAGACTAAACGTCAACATGATACGTAAACATAAGATGTATTGACCGACGTATAATACCATGGATTCATCCTTTTTTCTAGGGACTAAAAATTTTATACTTGAAGATGTATTGCATACTACAGAGGATACATTTTTCATCAGTTTTTGACTCTATTTTCTTTTTCCCAGCTCTGGATTGTGTTCACTATCGACTTAGGTGAGGGTAAATTATCAGAATATTTATTTATGTTTTTGCGATTGTGGACTATATATTTTTGAAAGATTTGTCATCTTTTTAAGTTCATTTTTTTTTGTTTGGATTCTCCAGATAATAGAGAATTGTATAGTATCATTTACCTTTATATCAAATTACAAATATAGACTACGAGTATGACACAATTTCATTTTTCTACCATAGTTCATGTGGACTAGTACACACTTTCACCGATTGTTATTGTTCTACTCTGGCCCATCTGGACGAGGACACATTTTCACGTAGCTTAACGTTTTTATCGGTTGTTGTTGTTGTACTATACTTTCAGCATCATGTCCTTCTACTTCGACCTCTATCCCTCAGCACTCTTTAGAGTTTTCCTCCACATTTACCTTCTCATAAAAATATAGATATGAACTAGGACTATAACACAATTTCAGCGTTTGTTGCTGTTCTACACTAGTCCACATGGACTAGTACACAATTTCAGTGATTTGTTGTTGTTGTTGTTGTATACTAGTTCATGTGGACTAGAACACAAATTCACCGTGCTTAGTGTTTTTTTCCGATAGTTGTTGTTCTATGCTTTCAACATTATCTCCTACTTGAACCTCTTTCCTTAGTCACTCGATCAGTCGCGAAAAGTCTCTTCGGAAAACGAAGATCCCAATCAAATTCATCGCATGTATCTCTCCTTCCTACAACCACCGAAAAGAAAATTCAAAGTCAGATCGAAAAAACATTAAAGAGGACGAACCCACAAAACATGAAACCCTAAATTACTGAGTCGACAAGAGTTGCTTATATAAGACAACCATCTAACAACCGCTAGTGAACCGACAACTGATTTACCTTCCATGATTGTCTTCTTCTTATCGATTCGATTAAAATCCCTTCTTCCCTTAAAAACTCATTTTTTGCCGGATCTTCACACCTATAGAGAAAGATAAAAAGATTTTTATTTTTGAATTTCAAACTGAAGGTTCAATCATATTATTTTAATAATATAAAATATTAGAGTTATAAAATTTAGTTTCATTGTAACTAGATGGGCAAAATTTACAAAAATATTAGAGTTATAAAATTTAGTTTCATTGTAACTAGATGGGCAAAATTTACCGAAGAAGACAAACAATTTTTTGTTTTGTTTTTGTGGGGGTATATTAGTAATCTTGACTTTAAAAAGGCACCTTTGTCCACAATTTCTTTTTTGAAAAAATAAAATAAAAAGTGTCTATATGTGTAAAGAATTCAAGGATTAATCTTAGACTATGTATAACGGTTTTCATTTTCAACACTCTATTTTTTACATTTTTACACTCCATATCATCTTCTCTCTCTTCCACCTATTAATTCAACACTTATTTACTTTTTACCTTCTACAATGATTTTATTTAATCAACACCCTATCTCCACTATTGTTATATTATAAATTTATTTTAAATAGAGAATAAAAATGATGAATTTCAACATTAAAAAACGAAAAAACTAAATTAATTTACTATTAAATAATTGACTCCGAAATAAATAGGATGAAAAAATCTCAACAATCTCCAAAGTCAATAAGAAAACGCCATGTGTCGTTCTCTCTCTCCTCTTTATATAATTCAACATGTTGAATAAATTCAACACAATTTAATCCACATTCGATTCAACGTAATTTTCTACACCTCCACTAAAGCAATTCAACAGTTGAATTCCTTTTTCAATACCCCCATTGTTTATAGTCTTATAGTAGATTTTACAAACGAGTACTTTTTCAATTTTCCTTTCACAATGTGTGTCTTTCTTACCAAAGAACACTTTTCTTCAATTCCAATGCAATTTTTGACAAGTTTACCCTTGCTTCCACATTTATCTATTCTCTCTCTCTCTCTCCTCTTTTTTTCATGTCCACCACACATTTTTTTCTCCCTTTCTCTCTCTCTTTACTTTTTCTTTTTTCAATCTATATGAATAAATAATTCAAAATAGATTCGGAATATAACATAATATCCAAAAAATAATAATATAATATACAAAAAGAAAGATTCATAATAATATAAAAAATATTTCTGAAGAAAATATAAATAAAAGAAATTTTTCAAAAAAAACATGGGAATGTTGGATCACATGTTTGCGTATAATTTAAAAACATGTGAATAGTTCAAGCACATGGACCAACCAATCCAAAAAAGAATGCAAAAAGTCGCGTGAAAAAGTACATTTTGGATGAATCCATTTGAATTGATTATAAAATGTCATATAGAAAACAAAACTGAAGTGAAAGAAATAATCAAAACCAAATTTCCATCAAACATCTTATTTTGATAATTATATAATAAATTATTAAATAGGTTATCACGTAGTAATCGCCAGCTTCCGCATGCTATGTGTTATGTACGCTCTGCGCTTTCGGTTTGGATTACCAACCTTTTTAGTTTTAAGCTGATGAAAAAAATCATTAAATAATAGATGATAGTTAAACTTCACAGTTGTATGGATTGTAAAAAGCATTTGTATAGCCAAAGCACGTGGACTAATTCGTTTGGATTGATCCACAAAAAAAGATGGTAAAGAATCACATGGACTAGTACATTTTGGATGACTCCATTTGAGTTAGTTGTAAGGAGTTATATAGAAAAAGACTGAAGTGAAAACCATAAATCAAAACTAAATTTTCATCAAAAATCCATATTTTTATAATTATATGATTTTATTCGTTATGGATTTTATTTTAAGTTTTAAAAAACTTTGACAGTGAACATAACTGGAAAAATGTGACAAAAAATTGTGGACATGATTTTATCTTCATCACTCAATACATCTCTTCCTCTTTCTCTTTCAATTTCTTGGTGATGGAAGAGAAGATCGAAAGAGAGAAATGTGTATTAAAGAAAAAAAGAGAGAAAGAGAAATAGGTGAAGAAGGAGGGAGAAAGAGAAAAATGTTAAGTGTTTGAAAAGGTAATGAGATAATTTTAAATCAAAAATGTATCTTTTGACAACAAAGTGCCCTATAGTGAAAGAAGTTTCTAAAAAAGTGTCATTCAGTAAAATTTTTTCTTGATCTTATATCATATCAAAAAAAAATACTCACTTCGTAAAAGTAAAATAGGTAAATTTGTATATAAAAAAATCTATGTGTGTTTGATTTAGGCCGCATGTTTTACTCAGATCACACATTAAGGACCACGAGTCAAAGCCTAATTAGTTGTCATTCAATCTATTTTGTGAAGTTTAAATAATTTTTAAAAATATAATGTACTTAAACTAAATACATTATAATACATTAAAATTCTAATCAGTTTTAACATTCTCTCAAAAACATAAAATGAAAAATCTTTTCACTCTGAATTTTTTGTGCTTAGTCATACGATATAATATAAGATTTTGGAATGGAATCAAAATCTCCTTCAGTTTAGGAGTTTTTCGACTCTGTTGATGATTAAATTATTCAAGATATCTATTAGGGGCAAATAAATCATCTCCAACTCAAGGTGTAAAAACCCTATTTAGGCAACCGAAGCGTACCCCCAATGCAAGCCCTACCTAAATTCAGAATAAAACTATGCTCTTGCGACCAAGGAGCAACTCTATCAATGAAAAAGAAAATATTCATTAATCATTCGACTATCTACAAAAAGGCAATAAGCGAGGATATAGAGAAACATTTTTTATATCCGAGATTCTCAACAACTTGATGAATCAACAAGATATATAGAAGATATCTGCGGATCTACATGGGCAATCTACTGTAAATAACGGAACGTAAACTAATATGGACATCTACACAAAATTATCTCTACATTCGACTAAGGCAGAGCGACTATGATCAAAACTAGGATTCGTGCTCTTACTCTATTGTATTCCTTGCTTCAAGCGACATATTCAATAAATAAATACTTTACTCTTCACTCTTCGTGCTTCGATCCTTGCTTTCTGTAGTAGTACAATGATTTTTCCCTAAAATCACCATAACAATATGGTGGTATAAGGAGATGTTAAACGAAAAGCTACGTGGCAATGAACGGATCGAAACAATCTTTCGAAGACGAAAAATCCATCTAATAATCTCAGGAGAATCCCCCATAAATGAGAACAACCGCATATCCATCGCAAAAACACCTCAAAAGTGCTTCTTACTACCTCCACAAGAAGAATCAATAACACGAGATCAGTCACGAGAGGGGTATGAGCTTCACCCCTTGTGAAGGAACAAGCATATCAGCCCTTTATCATGATGCTTTGGTTATCACCTTGACCATAGAAAATTGCATGATGATAAGAGTACTAGTAGATAGTGGCAGTTCAATAAATATATTATTCATAGGGGCTTTCTGATTTAAGACCAAGAGAAAAGATTGTGATCAAGAAGAAAATGTCTTTAGTAAGGTTCAACAAAGAAGTCGAGAAAACCACGAGAGAGATCACACTCCCTGTCTACGCATAAGGAGTTAGTAGGCCCATGAAGTTTCTCATCATCGACTGTTCATCCGCCTACAACGCGATAGTGAGGCGACCTTGGATACAAGACATGAAAGCGGTACCATCCACTATACATTAAAACATCAAATCCTTCACCCCTTGGGGGGGGGGGTAAAGGAAATAATAGGGGACAAGGGAGAGGCACGATCGTATTACTAAACTACCATCAAGGGGAGTGCGAGTGGCCCATAGCACATGGAGCTGCCTTGCAGGAAAAATACCGAAAAGTCCGAGGTCGAACAACTGAATATTGTACCCCTAGAAGATAGTGTAACAAGGATATATCTCAAAATAGACTTCAACATGCATTTGGATATGCACATAAGGCTCAAGGCATGTCCCAAGGATCCTTTCCCATGGCCTCACATTGACAAACTAGTTTACGCTACAACGAGACACCAGCTCATGAGCTTTATGGATACCTTCAGTGGCTGCAACCGGATTCTGATGCATCCTGATGACCAGGAGAAAACGGCCTTCATGACATCCACATGCATATGTTGCTATAGAGTGATGCCTTTTGGTTTGAGGAATTCATGATCAACTTACCAGCATCTCGTAAACACGATGTTCGTTGGATAGATCGGTTAAACTATGAAGGTCTACATTGACGACATGTTGATCAAGTATTTAGAAGTTAAAGAACATATCACGCATCTTCATCTAGCATTCTCCACCCTGTGGAGCTATAACATAAAGCTCAATCCTATCAAATGCTCATTCGAAGGTAGCTCTGGAAAATTCCTTGGTTATATTGTAACATAACGAAGAAAAGAGGCCAACCCTAAAGAAATAAGGGCAATCCACGATATACCCTCTCCACGGAGCCTTAAGGAGGTTGAGAAGCTCACTGGAAGGATGACAGCCTTGAGCCGATTCATTTCCTGGCTCTCAGACAAATCACATGCCTTCTTCGAAGCTTTGAAGAAGCCTAAGGACTTCATATGAGATTCAAGATACGAAGAAGCGTTGGTGGCCCTGAAGGAATACCTCATTACGTTGACATAGCTACCAAAACCCCTGGACGGAGAAGCGTGCTCATTGCTATACATGGCTGTGTCCGAGCACGCTGTCCGCATGGTGCTAGTTTGTGTAGACGGGAGCAAGCAAAACCCGATTTACTATGACTATAAATCCATCATAGATGCTGAGACAAGGAAAAAATATCTGGAAAAGTTTGCTTTAGTCTTAGTAGTAGCAGCGCGGAAGCTTCATCCCTATTTCCAAGTTCATCTAGTGATGGTACTAACGTCTCTACCCATCAAAGCAATGCTACATAGGCACGAGCTGTCAGACAAACTTGCCAAATGGACGATAGAACTGGGAGAGTACAAAATCATCTTCAGACAACCCAACGCTATCAAATCACAAGTTCTTGCAGACTTTGTCTCCGAATTCGCATCCATTGTGGAATCCTCCATGCGGGAGGAAATTGAGCATCAAAAGGACGAGTTTGGAGGAGTGGATGCTATATGTTGACGGATCTAGCAATGTGAGAGGGGCAATATTAGGAATTATCCTCATCTCCCCGAGCGGCGATGTAGCATCCAAAGCTTTTAGGTGTGCTTTCAAGGCTACAAACAACAAGGCGGAGTACGAAGCCTTAATCGCCAGATTGAATCTTGCTAAGGATATCAGGGAGTGAAACATAAAAGTTTTCAGTTATTGTTGGCTCATCGTCAACTAGATCTAGGAGGATTATCAAGCTAAGGACGCCAACATGATCCAGTACCTCAACATCGTGAAGGAGCTGATCTCTTCATTCCAGCGATGTGTCCTTTCACAAATACCCAGAGATCATAATACGTAGACCGACATGCTAGCGAATCTGGGATCCACCTTAGAAACTAAAGAGGAGCCTAGAGTTCCTTTGTTAGTGTTGTAGTGGTCCGCCACCAAAGAAGACCCTCCAAAACTCCAAGTAACAATGATCCTAGAGGGGTAGAGCTGGATGACCCTTATGATTGAATATTCACGAGACAATACGCTACCTAGCATACACAACTAGTGCAAGCGAATCAATAAGCAAGTAATACAATATTTCTTGATTCATGAAAAACAACAAAGAAGATCCTTCTCCGATCTATACTTACGGTGCATAACACCCGATGATGCGAACCTTGTCTTCCAATGATCACACGAAGGTGAGTGTGCAATCCACTCAAGGGGAAGGAGTCTTGCCTTGAAAGCAAGGAGATATGGCTATTATTGGTCCACGATGGCAAGTGATGTGGTTCGAATGGCCCAACACTGCAAAAAGGTGTCAAGAACACGCACAAATATCCGAGTTACCTCGTGAGACTCTGAGTCGATTAGTCCACCTTGGTCATCTTAAAAATAAGACATGAACATTGTGGGGAAGCTACCTGAAGGAGTGGTGAAGAAAGTTTTGTTGATGGTGGTCACTGACTACTTCTCCAAGTTTGTGGAAGCGGAAGCCCTAAGAAAAATCACAGACGATTAAATCAAGAGGTTTATTTGGAAAAAACATCATCACTAGGTTAGGGTTTTCCATGAAATTTTCACCAACAATGATCCCAATTCACCAACAAGGGATTCTGGTCCAACTGGGACATAAAGCTCAATTTTACAATAGCAAGGCACCTCTGTCAAATGGATAATTCGAGTCCACCAACAAAACAGTGATAAACATCTTGAAGCACTGATTAGACCAGGCCAAAGGCAATCAGGTTGAGGAGCTGTCAGGGGTGTTATGAGTCTATCGAACTATGGCTAAAAAAGCCACATGAAAAACACCGTTCTCATTGGTCTATGGGATGGAAGTCGTTGCACCTGTAGAAATATGTGTGAAGACCATCTGCACTGAGCACTTGAAGGACACAAAAAATAACGAATTGGTCACACTGGAGCTTGATATGCTAGATGAGAAAAGGGAAGCCGCCTAAATTTGCAATTGGTGTTACCGGCAAGAAGTCACCAGGAGTTACTATCGGAAATTAAGAATGAGGACCTCCCAAGTAGGGGACTAGGTTCTACAGAAAATCTTAAATAACACATGGGATAAAGCTTCAAAAAAACTTACACCCGGTTGGGAAAGAACATAAAAAACAACAGAAGTATGAGGCTCCGATGCTTACAAACTCCTAAACGTACATGGAAGGAACAAAAAAAAAAGTTGGAATGCTTTACTTCTCAAAACCTACTATTTCTGATAGAATCTACGGGTCATCCATATTCTCCCTTGTTTTTTGAATCATTTATTTACATAAATGATACACTAAGAGTGTGTCATGAAATTTACTAATAAGGTATACATGCAATGAATTATTTTTAAATCCAATCAGGAATGCAAGCACGCATCTTGCGCTATAGCCAAGGCCACTAGTAGAAAAAACTGCTATAGCCACGTTTTAGCCACGAAAAAACGTGGCTATATGATCGTAACTTTTTTGTGGCTAAATCGTAGCAAAATCATTCATATGGCCACGAAAAAAGCTACGATCTAGTAGCCAGGATTTTGTCACGAAATCTGTCGTGGCTATATCACTTTCTTTTACTAGTGGGCTTCCTTAGAAATTTTGACTAAAAACACACCCCATGAGGGAACAATCTAAAACAAGGCAAAGAGTGGCTCACCCATGTGGGGGCAGGGTGTCGCCTTTGCTTCAAAATATCCAGAAAAAGAGTATGAATGCTTAACATAGTGAAACTGGACAAACTTGGATAAAGTATGTTAGCTGATCCATAACATATTACAAAAGCATGCTTACCCAGACGTGGGGAACAAAATACTTGGAACATGGCTACCCAAAATAGTCTCACCAAGTACAAAGCTAGCGTGGCTCACATATGTGGGAGTAGAGTGGAGCAACAAACAAAGCCCATCCATGCGTTAGCACAAAAATCTAGTCAAAGCCTACCCAGACGGGGGCAACGACTTTTTATTTGACCACGTTTGCAAGGGAACAAAAAACACATATAACTCGTATGTATCTCAAGGAGAATATTTCCACGATGGTCATGTACCAAGGAAAGCGCCCACATTCTATGAATTGACTCATGTCATAAATCAGGGAATAATCTTCCTTCATCAATCTTGGTCACGTGCCAAGGAAGAAACCCACAAAATGACTTTGCTCGTAAACCAAGGAAGATTTTCCTTCACCTATCTCTCTCGGGCAAGGAGCAATCTCCTTTACTAGACCTTGGTCATAAGCGAGGGAATAACCTACCCAAGATAATCAAGGTCACTCTGGTCCAATTTTATTTGGATCAAGAAAGAAATATCTCTACAATATTTGTCTTGGTCATGTACCAAGAGAAGGGTTCCATTTTCTGCAAAACAATCCGTCCATGTGTCGAGGAATAAAAATTTGTGTTTTGCTTGGTTATCATGGATATTCCACTATCTACAATAGACACTCAGTGCAAAAAGTTAAAATCACAACCAAGGAATTGAAGAGTATATCCAACAAGAATAATAAAGTTCAGGCCCATCGTGTTCAACAAAAAGAATAAAGCTCAAGCTCGTATGCCAATTTTAGCAACCATGGCCTAGTTTACAAAAAGTTAAAAAAAACGACTAATAGAGCAGCGGTTATGGATCTTATAAGTATCAAGATAATATTAAGGAAGTTATGTTCTGCTGCTGAAAGGAGGCACCATCCCTATCCCTAATCATCATCCTCAAATGAATACAAGACATCATCATCCTTCATGGAAATTCTTTTTCCTTTTCTCTCTACCTCCATCATTTTTCTAGCCTCAAGGCCTGATCTACTGGAGCCCACAACAATACCAACAACCTCCCTGATTACGAACCCCGTAGGAATAATTGGTTCCACTGTTTCTGGCTCGATAAATGGAATGTCATCCTCGAAAGTTGGTGGCGGCAATCCTCGAGCCGCCGCTTTGTCGCTCCTTACGAAACGGTATTTCTTCTGGTCCAACGCATGCTTCCAAGAGTTTGTTTTTTGCATGTACCACTCTCTTGTGAGAGGCTAACGCGTCACAACTTTGGTGCCGTACACGCCAATCTCCACCTCCTCAGGGAAGGTAGACATTATCTGCTGTAGGGCTGAGACCTCCTCCAGTAACTCCTTGTTCTTTTTCAGCCTATCCACTTCAGAGGCCATCATAACAATGTTGAGTTCCAAGCTCTCCATTCTCCCATGGAACTTGGACAACTCTTCCTCCAGGGCCTTGACCGATTGCTTTGAAGCAATCAACTCAGCTCGCTGCTTCTCGATTAGTTGTCATGGGTCTGGACTTTACCTCCCATTTGGCTCACTTACACCGACGACAAGGTTGCATTTAAGGTGATGACAAAGAGACATACTCTATATAAAAAAGGGGCATGACTTAGTCATGAACCAAGAATCAACCAAGGATAAGAGCACGAGAAGGAAACACAAGGTCCTTACTTTCAACAGATTGACCTGACCTTGGGCAAAGGTGGAGGAGAAATCATTGCCCCGAAGGAAATGACATCCGCAAGAAACACCTTTTTGTAGTTTGTTCATGACCTTATCATTAAAAACAGGGGTAACGAACTCTCCACGGGGCACAATTAGCCTTGGCCTCAGACGAATAGAAAAGGGACCAATGCTGCCTTAAGATCTATGCTGCGTTGTTGGAGTAACTTCCACCATATTCATGTTTTCTTCATCGTCAGAGTCATTAGAGCGTCTTTTCTTGGTTACAGCATAGACCAAGTATTGAGGAAAACAGTTGGAGGTTTGACGTTTCGTCATCTTTTTGCTGAAACCGGTGAGGAAGATGAAACGGTATGACGATAAACAGTGGAGAAACTCTAACAACAATCGAAAGAAGAGAAAGAAGAGTGGTGTTCGCTTTACCTCTATTGTGATCAGTGATGAAAAAGAAGATGGGAAAAAGATCTTGAAAGAGCTACGAAATCTGGAAAAGTGGGTTAGCAATGCTTCGTCTCTGGCCAAGGGGAGTTATAAAGGCAAAAAAGAATGGCAAGGGTGTTTTGAACGATTTTCGAAAGAATGCAGAAATTCAAAATGGTGTGGGCTCGCAGTTAAGTCCTGTGGAAAATACGTCGAATCTATGCAGTAATTATTACACTCAGTGATTATTGCCATTCTTAGAAAATTGGAATGCCCATGATCTCTCAAGCCACATCAACAATGAATGTGTCACTCAGGCATGACAACAACGAAAATCCAGGAAGATTTATTTAGAAGAGACATAATTAAGCCTTGATTCTGCTGCGCAAATCATGATTTAAGGGGTTGAGAGTAAGTAAATGCTCTCCGACTCAAGGTTCAGAAAATCTATCTCAGACAATCAGAGAGCATCGTCAAGACAAATTCTACTCAAGTATAGAATAAAAGCCTACTCATGCGGCCAAGGAGCATCGCTATCGACGAAAAAGAAAAAATTTTTTCATCACCTCGCTATTTACAAAAAGACAATAAGAGAGGATATAGGAAAATATTTCTTATATCCGAGATTCTCAACAATTCCATGAATATACAAGATATCTACGAGATATCTGCAGATCTACATGGACAATCTACTATAAATAAGAGAACTTAAACCCTAATATGGACATCTGCATAGAATTATCGCTACATTGGACTAAGACAGAGCAGCTACAATAGAATCTAAGGTTCTTTCTCTTACTCTATTATATTTCTTGCTTCACACGAAATATTCAATAAAGAAACACTTTTCTCTTCACTCTTTTTTCTTCGATCCTTATTTTTCGTAGTAGTACAAATATCCTACCCTAAAATTACCCTAACAGGAACCACATAAATAGATTAGCCTCTATAGATAAATATGTTTGGGCTTTTACAATACACAACAAGTATAAAGTTAAATCTTGTTATTATGTGTCTCATAAACTAGTTGACCAAGAGGGGGAGACTAATCAGATTGGGCCATGCTCAACATCGCTGGCTTCTCAAGCTTGAAAAGTTAATGCCCCAGCTAAAATCAAAAATTTCCGTTGGCAAATCTCTACGGGTGGTCTTTCAGTGTCTTGAGACTAAAAAATTGTGGCTTAAAATGTGCATGTATGCCTGAGATGTAGTTTAGGAAAAGAATCCATAAATCACGCTTTGTTTAAATGCCCCCCGACTTTGCAAATTTGGGCTTTGTCAGATATACCCTGCACCAAAGATTTTTCTTGACTCTTCGGTATGGTCGAATATAAGTTATCTTAATTGGCCTCCCCCTGAGACAGATGTCGAGGATGTGAAAATGGTTGTATTTCCATGGATTTTATGGTATATTTGAAATGGACATAATAATTAAATATATATTGGAAAATATAGATCTCCTTCTAATATCTTAAAAATGGCAAGAAGCGAGGATTATGCGTGGCGAGAGGCGCATGTTACTGTTGATGGGAGGATACATGAATTACCAGCCCCAATTCTCCAAAGGCCCCAATTACCCGAAGGACCCATGCCCATGGTTTAGTTTGTCATACTGATGGATCATGGAAGACAAGGGATATGTTATCCAACGTAGGGTGGTATTCTTTCAATGTAGCCACCAATTTTGTGCTTACGGAAGCTAAAAGACAGCATCACAATTTATCACCTTTGCATACAGAAGTGAAAGCGTTGATTTAGGCGTTGGAGTGACAACTGTGGAATCAGGAATGATCAGTGTACAGACAGACTCACAAGAATTACTGAGGATGATGACACACTCACACGATTGGTTACCGTTTTCAACACAACTTGCAGAGGTCCAAGGGCTCCAATCTTTTTTCATTTCTATCTCTATTACCTTTTTGCCCGGTAAATAGTACGGGTGATACTATGGCGTGTTGCGCAAGGTTGAAGACTTTTTCTTTTCATTGTTATCAAAACTTTGTTAGTCGTCTTGGGTGATTAAGCCTTTTTAAGAAACTTAAGTTGACAAAAAGTATATTTTCCCAAATTTTTGTATATGTGTGTGTTTATATATATAGATAGATAGATAGATATATAATATTTATTTATTTACATTTCACAAGACTTTGAAATTTGGAAGTTCTTTAATCGAGTGCAGTGGTTCACTTAATGTTTCTACACCAAGAGGTATAGGGATTGATTTCCCGAAAACACAATTTATGTAGATAATGAAGGCATGTTTATGGGAAATTTCAAACGCGATGCAAACGAAACCGTTCGTCTTGGTGATGGGATTCAACATATGAGATGGAAAGATTTGACTGGTGAAGATTTGTTCTTATAATTGTTTCTCATAATTTATAATAAAAATAATAATTCAAACGATAAAAACAAAAAACTATTTATTTCAAAGTGAGGATTATTATTTGTTTTTATCGTTTGAATTATTATTTTGTTATATCATACACATTATGTGCCAATAGTAAAAAGGATATTATACACATAAGTGCCAATATTATTTTATTTTGTGCCCCTCGATCCGCAATTACAATTCTTAGTCTAATAATGTTTTACCTTGAGGGTATGTGATTCAAAATTTGAAAAAAAGTTATATGGAAAATGACAATAAGAGATGAATTCTAGAAAGAATATAAAGACACTAACATACGTAGTTACACGTTCACTTTTATATAAATGACTTTTTTTTTTAACATTCCAAATGTTAACTAAGTTTTTCTTTTCGCCCCAAATGTTAACTAAGTATAAATCACATTATTCCAACATTTTACATGACTTATATGAGCAATAATTATGATTTGCTACCCCAAATTTTATAAAGTATTTACTATAGATATAATAAGATGTGCAATTTTTAAAAGTACCATCTTTTAAAATTTTGGTTTCAAAAATACTATCAGTAATTTTACTTGACAATATACTATTAAAAATTTTGCTTTCTAGATATACCATAAAATAAAACTAACTTTAAAACATTCAAAACCAATCTTAAATCTAAATCACTAAATTCTAAATCTTAAATTTAAACCAAAAATATACTAAACCTAAATCCAAAAAATTAAATTCTAAATCTTAAAGAAAACAATTTTAGTGTTTGTAATTTTTTAAAAAAATAAAACTTATAACTAATTTTAAAGGTGAATTTGTTAAAGAAAAGCTATTAAAAATAATTAAATTTTAGAGTCAAAAGAGAATATTGGGGGATTTAACAAACTAACCCCCACATTTGAACAAATAAAAGGGAGATTGGATAATTAAATGGGAAAAAACTAAAGTAACCCAAAAAGACATAAATAACTAGAATAAAATCACAAAAGATTAGAGTTATTTGAGTATTTTTAATACCCATAGTATCCTTCTAGCAACTTGTTAAAAAAACAATATTACCAGAATGTCATTAATGAAATTCACTGGAAAGTGCAAAAAATATGGGAAACAAATCTGTAGTGACTTTAGTTTCTCCAAAATTTATAAATCTGTATACAAATTTGTTTTTGGAACCTCATATTTTTTCCCCGAACTAAAAATTTATATACATACATGAAGCCACAAATTTATTAATATGTCACAAATTTGTTTTTTCACAGATTTTTCATCATTGATGCTACAGAGTTTTAAGTGTCTCACAAATTTTTTTCTGAAAATCATTGCAGATTTATTCTACTTTACTACAGACTTTTTGTTTTCTACAGATTTTTTGTGCAATTATTGTAGATTTTTAAAAACACCAAAAATTTCTGTAACAGATTTTTTTTTCGATCGAAAAAATTCAAAAACACGACACTACATATTTTTTATTGTCTTAAAAAGTCTGTAATTTGGCTACAAACTTTTTTTAAAAAAATTACAGATTTTTTGAAAACGTTAATTACTAGACTAACGTCAAGTGGCTCCAGATTTATTTTATGTTGCTACAGTGTTTTGGAGAGCCATATATTTATATGCTTTGGCTACCGAGTTTCTCTTATCATGATGCCACAAATTTTCTCTCACTAGAATAACAAAAGTTTTTTTCGTCACTACAAATTTGTTTTTAGAAATTTGTTTACTGTTTTTGAATTTTTTTATATTTTATTTTCATTGCTATAGATTTGTATAATAAATTACTGAATTATACAACAGTTAAAATAAATCTATAACATAATCAAATAAAAACTTATTTATTAATTTTAATGCTTTATGTTTTATCATATATTATATTTATCATTCTTTTATAGTGATATTTCAATTTATTAATATTTTCATTAAAAATCTATGTTTAGTTTTTATGATTTATTAAATTTAAAAATTATATAAAAATTTATTTTTTAATCACTTTAAAAAAGCAATAATTTTATTTGATTTTA
This sequence comes from Anastatica hierochuntica, assembly GCA_900406275.1. NCBI lineage: Eukaryota > Viridiplantae > Streptophyta > Magnoliopsida > Brassicales > Brassicaceae > Anastatica > Anastatica hierochuntica. The sequence goes on from OVAN01003999.1 coordinate 24,423, forward strand.
ACTAGTTCTTTGTTAATTTGAGAAACTTTTTTAAATATTTTCATGAAAATTTAATACTTTTATTAATATTTCTTATTTTTATTAATCTTAGTATGTCTTATTATTTTCAGTCCAATTTAACTATTTTTTTTGTCATCGTAGCCTAGTGGCAAATAGTTTCTCTAACAAGAGGCAGGTGCAGAGTTCGAACCCTGGTTAGGTGAGATGGATGCAGAGGTGGTGCAACCACTGGCCCACTTGCTCCTCTCTCCAATTTAACTATTTATTATATGATTTTTTATTGTATTATAGAATTTTTAGTTTTAGTTTTTATTATACATTTTTATTAGTTTTAAATATATTTTAAATTTTAATAAGAATTTTTATTTTGATTTTGTTTAAAAATTTAGTTTAAGTATTATAAAATTTACTTTTCAATTTTTAGTTTTTAATTTTAATGTACTTTATTTAACTTTTTTAAAAAATACTAATGATAAATATTTTCGTTATATTATAAAATATTTTTTTTTAATTTTTCATTTTTTATTAGTTAGAAACAAAATTTTTTTTTATTATTAAAATTTTAGTTTCAGTTTAAAATTTTTTGAATGTTCATCTATATAATTTTTTATTTTAAATTTATTTTTATTAATTTATTTATATAGTTTTTTATTTTCTTATAAAATTTTAGTTTTTAATTTTTACCTTTTTTAGTTTTTTTCATTTAAGGTTTTTCAATTTTTTTATTTAAAATATTTTAGTAGTTTAGTAAAGAGTTGTTATTCTATTAATTTTTAAACTTTGGAGTTATTTTAGGTAATTTTCTCTAATTAAATAAGTTGATAAAAAAAGATAATTAAATAATTGTTTTTATTTGTTTACTTATTGCAATTATTCTAATTTTAAAGGAGAAGGCTCCTAGTTGCTTTTGATGATGTGTTGTTGTTTTGGTTCTGTGCATCGACTATACGTGACGAAAAACATATGTGGCGACTCTTTAAGTGAAATGTAAAATTCACTCGAAATGAATGGTTATAGCTTTAGAAGAAAGACATGAAAAGTAAGTGAAATAACCATAAAAAGTCATTCATCAAATTCTTTTTTTAATATTTTTTATATAATACTTAAACTATTCATCTAAATCTATTTTTCGTAAATGTATCCGAAATAAAAAAAATTTATCGTCCATGGAAGACTACTAAAACGAATAATATTTCTATATATAACATTGGATATTACTATTTCATTTTTTTTTCAACTTCATTTTAAAATAATTTATATATTTTATCACTTTAAGTATTTTTATCTTCTAATTAATTATCCTTTCCCATAAATTTTTCTTTAACAATTTGTATAGTGTATGAGTGAATTTTCGGGGTACCTTTCGAATTTTGGTCGGATTCGGGCTACAAATTCTAGCCCTTTAGCATTCGTTTGAGTTTTTAAAAATTTGGTTCATGATTTTTTGGAATTCGAATCGGGTTTAGTATACCTTTGAAATATGATTCAATACTTTTTGGATTCATGTCTATTTGGGTTTTTTGTATTTAGGTTCAGATTTTTTTCAGATTTTTTTCTCATTTTTATTGGATTTTGGATTTTTTTCTAATTTTTTTTGATTTCAGGTTCGATTAGTATTCTTCGGGAATCCATTTGGATTTGGGTTGAGTTCGGATAAAACTTGATATTGAAAATATCAGCAAAGGAAAACCGATTATTTATTTTTACATATAGTTCAGGTTCAGATTCGTATTTTTTTGGATCGGGTTTGGTTTGTATTTCCAGATTGAGGTAAAATGTCTAGTCTTAGTATAAGGGGCAATAATGTAATACACCCATTAAATAGTTCACTGTCACTATAATTAATAAATGTAAACCATTTTCTTTTAGATTGATAATATATATTATAGTATCACGCCGTGCTATCTATTTATATAAATTAGTATTTCTATTTAACCGTCTTATGTTAATCATTATTTTCGAGTTTTGAATTTCTGCATATTTTACGACTATTGTTATCAGTTAAATTTTGACATTAAAATTTAGTTTAAAAGTAGATTTAAGTGCTATGTTTGAAGTCATTTTAATTTTAATTTTCTGTGTGTTTAATTAATTGTCTACTGTTCATATCCGATGAAATATTATTAATAAAAATAGTCTTTCACTATGGTGATTTGCTACTTTTTTAAAAAATATGTGTCTGCTTCAAAAAAATTAATTTATGATCAATGCAAAAATCTGCTATTTTAGTATGTTGATAATTTTAATTTTACTTATTTTAATGGGTACAAATTAAAAAAAAATGATGAGTATGGTGTTTTATTTTATTTTATTTTTCATCAGGTGTTTTATTTTTTTCTAATACTATATTGTTAATTATACTTTTTTGGCACTCTAAAAGAAAAGAAACGCATTTTATTTTCTTATGGTAAGTGGCAGACAAAAGTTTGTTGCTTTTTTTTTTTCTATCGTATGACTTTATAACGTTCACAGATTTCCTCTACTCTCTCTTCGCATATCCATCAAGTTTCCTGTTGGCCTTAGTTCTCCACGTTCACATTTCAAGTTCCTTCAATAGTCGACAGAAAAAAACACTGGTTAACAAATAATAATTTTCTTCAAAGTTCATTACAAATTCTTTAACAGTTTTATTTTTCTTTCAAGAGAGTGCAAAGACAACAACTACGTTTAAAACAATTGCGACCTCACTACAAGAAAACACGCAATTTGCGAGAGAATTTTGCGAGGAAAAAT